>OX422219.1:48284368-48471868 GCA_949130495.1 Sambucus nigra | reverse complement strand
TAAAATTAGCTTCACGTTAATACCAAAAAGGCAACAAAAGATTTCAATCTTGAATATTAGGAATTTTGAAACAAATAGAAACATGTTGATAAGAAAACATAGTGCCAGATGTGTCCAAAGACAAAGATGAGGGGATATGTCTAAGTAAAAATAATATCCATGGTTTGAACATATTGTGAAGTGGTTTCCAAAATTGTCTCTAGCAATAGCTCATGGCGTGAACATAAAGTTTTTTCCAAGTAAAATCACATACACCCAAGTATCAACGGTCGACTAATCCAAAAATAGGTACTCCAAAAGCAAGCACATACGTAAGACAGAGGCGGAGAATGATACCTCACCAAAATTAATGGTTGAAACTTGAATCTTAAGAAATCATGTGCTGAATACCTTAAGATATCATGCTTCGACCCAAAGCATGCGTTGAAACTTGAATCTGAAATTAAAATTGAGATCAGAAATTAATGGCTCCTAAACGGTTTCCAAACAAAATCAATTGGGCATTTTTCCAAACAACTGGTATTCAACATTTGAAAAATCAACTCAAAGGAATGACACTATGTATACATGTCGCAAGTTCAGTTATACATGTTGCAAGTTCATAAAGAAAAAATGTCTTAATGTGTTCAGATCTAAAAGAATATTTAGGTATAAATCAAATCGAAATTTCAAATAAAAAAGAATACCTATTGCAAGTTCATAAACTCCAAATCGAATTTCAAAAAATCCCAAACCCAAAAGTGTTCTGATATGTGGTCGTGTATAAGAAAATGTCTTAAATGTCTTGTGTTGAAACCAACTAAAGTATTATAGTTACTTCAAAACTTTCACCTATATGTACCATTAAAACCACAAATAATGTTTCGATTTCAAACAATCGTTAAACACCAAAACATGTATGCAATAGAATACTAAAGAAAACCAAAGTGGTGTCAAATAGCCATTAAGACCTAGAACTTCAATTATTCAACAAATAAAAATATGTTACATATTAAAACAATTATATAAGTAGACACATATTATCTAAAATGCACACAACTTCTCATCACTATGGGAAAAAAAAGCCTAAAATCTATAAATAAACACATAATAAAAAGAAAAAAAAAGGAGTATACATGTACAGGGTGTTGCAAGTATAATCAGTAACCCGTAAAAGAAAAAATAAATAACAAAACACAAACAAATAATTAGATCCCAACACAAACATACATGTAGACATATATAAAATAATGAATAAAATCAATATATATCTTAATCAAAATCAAAATGAACAAAGCCCTAAAATTATCAATAGATCTTGACTGAAATCGCCCCATGTTCTCAGATATGTTTTTAAAGCCCTAATATCACGCGCGCGTGTGTGTATATATGTATTGTAGGAGATGAAGAAAATAATTGTGTGTGTGTGCGTGTATGCGTGTGTGGGGCACTAAATTGAGATGTAGAAGCATTTGTTGTATGTGCGTATGTGGGGCATCGATTACATGTGTGTCATGTACTTTAATCAGAGATGTAGAAGCATTTGTTGGTAACCTGTGTGTGAGGGGCACCAAATATTTATGAGAGAGAGGCATAGTAAACGGATGAGAGACTAAGAGAAAGGGTATAAAATGAGGGGCTAACGAAGAGAGGGGCTAGGTTTGGGGGCAACATCTGATAAGCGAGAGGTAGAGAATGAGGGGAGTCGGGGGGATTTGGGATTCTAAGGGGGGGTCACTTCATTTTACATGTCACAATGCTAAGTGGTGACATGTCACCCTCTCACACCTTTAGATTGCCAAAAAAATTCGATCTCAATCGTTAATTTGTTGGCACTATTCAAACACCCCTCTCCCATATTATATAGATGTTTTGGATGTGATGAATTTTTTGGAATTGGTGTTTAGATGGAAAGTTATTGGGGAGATTAGAGAAGATATTGAGAGAGAAGCTACCATCGCTTGCCAAGGAAGTGGCTAGGGTTGAGGTTGTTCGGAATTATGCAGGTCCATTTTCTTCTTCTTCTTCTTCTTCTTCTTCTTCTTCTTCTTCTTCTTCTTCTTCTTCTTTCTTAATCGGTTATTCAATTTGTGGTATCAGAATTGAAGCTCATAATTCAATCATTGTCAAATGTAATCCCACATTATCTGTTAGTTGAATCAAGAAAATAACTACAACTTTAAAGGTTTTGAAATGTTCGCGTATAGTTGTTTAGGAGTTGTTTAGATATTTGTATTGTAAACATGACATAAAGGATGAAAAAAACGTAATCACATGCCATTTCATTATGGAAAAGTATTGCGTGACATTAAATATAAAATATAGCTTATTATTTTTTTAAAGGCCACACGATGTGTGGCCTACTACTAGTAAAAAATAAGACAAAAATAGTTTTATTCTCGATAGATTATCACTGTCTAGTTTTATTTTGGCATGTTAATCAAAGATTAAAATTTGAAACCTCTTATTAAACTAATATGTGGTTAGTAATTAAGTAACTTTTCATAGTGATGCTAAGAATGAGCCTTATGAGACTACCGTTTTATTTTGGTAGCAGGGTGTCATAGATGGTATCAAAGCATTATATTCTACTGCTCTATAGGATCTTTGCGACTTCTTACATTTCAGCGTAGAATCCTTTGATATAAAGCCCTATTATTAGGACTGTTGCATTCAAATTTGTGCATTTAGAATTTTACGTTATTCTGATGATTGTTTTGTATTTGATCGTGAGCTAATACAATTTCGATACTGTTTCAGATGCCGCTAAGGAGAGACCGTCAGATGAGAGAGAGTGCTGGGGAGACAGCCTCACAGGGGAACATTACGGTGGTAGAGGTGGCCAACATTATGGCACAGACAATTAATGTGGCAACGACCACAATGGCACAACATTTTTTCAGACTCAGCCACAACAGCTAGTGGCACCAGTCGTTTTGGCCTACACTAGGCCTTCCGATTGGCATAGGGTGAAGGAGATATTTTAGAAAGGGCATCCATTGGAGTTTTAAGGTAGCTCAGATGTAGTCGTTGCTAGTCATTGGAAGAAAGATATGCATCGCCTCCTCCGTATGGTTGAGTGCGCTGACATTCATAAGCATTGTTTGGCAACATTTCAGCTAGTCGGTGCAACTTTTATACTTTATCACCTATAAAGTATAAAAGGATCTCCCCCAAGTCTTGTTAACTTTTCACTTCTTCAATTCTTCATACGCTATATATATATATATATATATATATATATATAGAGAGAGAGAGAGAGAGAGAGAGAGAACCAATCACACTCTGACCTTTCCTTTTCTTGTCAATTTTCCAAATGTTTTCTGCCATTTTCGCTTGATTTCTTATCTGTAACTTTGCTTGCCAACAAAAGTTTCTTTTTCTCAGCGTTTGTTATTTGGTTTCAGCGAGTTCCTGAGTTCTTTCTTATCGTTTGAAACTCCAAGGATGCCTTTTCCCATTTTCATTCAATTTCTTGGGCTTTCTTTAATTCCTATGCAATTTGGTTGTTATTGTTTTTGAACTTTTTTCTTGCTGCTGAATTAGTTTTTGGTTGGTGAATTTTATTATTTAGGTAGCGATTGAGTTGGTTGGCCTAATAATTCATTAATTTTAGGGTTTTCTAGGTTTTCATACCCAATCACCTCACTTTCCAGAGTAAACAACCCCCCAACCCCCATTTTCCTTAATATTCACCCTATATGAGTGAGGCCCAATGGGCTAAGAGGGTGTTAAAATGCATTCAAGAGTTAATGGAGACTTGTCTCGAATTCTTTGAGGCAGAAGTCCAGTTACCTTATAAGTTATTCATCGTGCCTAAGAGGCTCATAATAATCCAAATGTTTTACTATGAGTCTCTTTTTCTATTGGGTCGAATCCTCAGCCCCCAAGTGTTAATTACAGTAGGTCTGAATTTATGGCTTCCATAAGTTTTGACGGTGCCAACCGTAAATCAGGAGGTAAAAATTATGCAGATATAGCCTCTGAGGTGTCTGTAGTTCATTTAGGGTCTTCTTCCGAGGAAGCAATGGCCTCTGAACCATCCAATTCACCTGTGGTAGTTCCAGTAAGAGAGTGTTCTTATTCTAATAGCTCGTACGACCCTAGAACCACTGAGGTTTAGTATCACGCTTGTGATATCATCCATTATGACCTATTGGACTTCCTTGATTTATATAACATACCTCTAGACATAAAGTGTATGTTGCCCAACCCTGGGGAAATTTCCTTTTACCGACGTTCAACCATTGAGATTTGTGTCCCAAGCTGGGCTATGTGAGTTGGTCTTCATCCTTCTCTCCTCTCCATTATAAGAGGAATTTTATAGGATTGTGGTGTAGCTCCGACCTAACTCGCCACATTATCAAGCCAACTGGGAGTTTCAGTTGGTGCATGTGGTGGAGGCTATTACTTTTGGCCTAAGCATGGAGTGGAGAAGATAATTTTCAAATGCTCCCCTTTTTTCCCTCTTTTCTTCCAAATTCTTAAGAATAATATAAAATACCCGTCAAGTTCTGAAAATGCCATGGACCCCCCTCAAACATTGAAAAAAGGTCCTATCAATTTTTGTTATCTGAATTCAAGAGTCCATCTTAGAATCTAGGATTGACAATTCTTAACACGACACGAGGTTGGGTCATGAACTAGTCAACCCTGTTAGACAAGATTATCGAAATGGGCAACATGAATTTAACTATACACGATACAAGCTCGTTAAAGGTGATTAAAAGCGATACAAGCTTACACATTACCAAGCTTAAAAGAAGCCCGCTTAATAACAAAACTTTTAATCGATTTTAATTTTTATATATTATTGCTGGTTTATTTAGATAATTGAGAGGGAAATCAAATACTTCGTCCCAAATTGACAAGGCAGAGATTAATAGTGAATATTTTGCTCGTACTTAAAAAGAATGAACTTTAAATAAATAAATGATATTGAAAACATTTACTACAAATAATAAGAAAAATTGATGAAGAGTGATATTAAGTAGAAGAAATTGATTCTATATTTGAATTATTATTGTTTAGATCTAAGTCTTCTAATAACAGTTTTTGTCATATGATGCTTCCTCCCTCTAACAAAATATAAGGAGCCGCCACTACTAGGACTTGTTCTTTCTTGTAGGCTATCATGTGTTTCTTGCATATGCTGCCCACTATTAGAGTTTAATCCAACAACCCAGAAGATACTCTTAAGTAGTTTATGTGCCCCAAAAGTCTTTCTCCTTACTATTTAAAACTCAGTTTGCATTACATGATGACACCTTCACCATCTTGACTCATTCCATGCTACTATTTTCAAACAATCGTGTTTTCTCTAATTAAATTTAGTTAATTCATGGGGCTGATTAAGTTGACTAGACCAACCATCCTATGCCATTTGTATTTATTATAAACAAAAAAAATCTATGTATGAAACTGACCTAAAAATAGTTTAAACTCGTCATATTAAAACCAAATAAAAGAATTGTATATGATCAGTTTTGGACACGTATATAAAATGATTATAAACTGTCATAGTAAACTCCTAAAACTGAGAAAAGATTAGTTATGATGTTTTGTTTTGTTTTCGAATTGGATTATGTTTTAAGATTTCGCATCGTGTCCCAAAATCTCGGGGCTGCAGTAGATTAAAATGAACTCGAGGTCTAGCATAAAACCGGTTGACGTTTTAGACACGATTACATTAGGAAAATTTTGAAACCAATCTAACGGGACACGAAATCCTCTATAAATTGTGTCAATTTATTACACTAGACATAAAACCAACACAACATGATCATTGCGTGGCATACAGTTGACCTAAGAATGATTTGGACAATTATTGAACCAATCAATGTTTAATTATGCAGGTCATTTTAAGTAATGAATGTTAACTAAGGTCAAAAACACTCCTCAAGTGGTGGACAACTTTATAAAGCTAAGGATTTTGCTACATAATTCCCATCTCTTATTCCCACAACCTCAAACAAACTAATACTCAATTCTCTGAATATCTTGTTCCAACTATCGGAAAACATGGCATCTCAAAGGTCATTAGGTTCATACACCTCAACCCTCGTAATCTTGGGGATGTTGGTTTTGATGGGAATATCTCAAGGGGAAGCACACGAAGGACATGCTCACAGCCCATCTCCTAGCTCTCAACATGACCCTAATCACATGGGCCCTTCCTCTCCTAATGCTGCTGCTGATTTTTCCTCCAATTTCCTCATCTCACTTGTATTTGCTTCAGTGGCCACCATTTTCTTCAACTAGTTTCTCTTTCTTATTTTACACCATGTCTTGATATAGAATGTACAGAGGAAATTAATTATTTTCTTGTGTCAAATTTCCTCCGTACTTTCTGTAATTCAAGCATAGCATATAGGGTAAATTCCAAATAAACCCCTGAATTATTTCCTTGAGTGAAATTGTGTCCATAAACTATTGATTTTGCAAAAAGTTGTATACGGGTCTCTATGTGTGGGGCTAAAAATCACATGTCGGTGATGTTTTTGGTGACACCTAGGGATTTGTCTGCAACTTTCTCATAGTTCATGAGTGTGTTTTATACGAAAGGGACTTAATTACACTTAATGTTATAGATTATGGGTTTGTTCGCATGTTACCTTATCATTCGTATTTGTTGTGTTATTTTTTTCTTTTTTTGTGTGTGTAAAGAGAAGAGAAGTGGGTACTGCAATCTTTGTGTTGGTCATGTATTTTTTCTTCTAATAAATTCCTTGAAATGCTCATTTTTTTGAGTTACTGCTTTGCTAAATTTTTCTCATATTTGTGGATGAATTTAGCTTACTTCATGTTTGGTTATTCAATACAATACTCATCTAGTTGAGTAGTTAATAGAGAGCATTGGCATCTTTTTTTTTTTGGGGGGGGGTGTGGGGGGGGTGTGGGGGGGGGGGGGGGGGGGGTGTGTGTGTGGGGGGGGGGGGGGGGTGTTGGTTGGTGGGTAGGAGGGGGGGGGGGGAGGAAAATATAAGTGCTATAAAAATATAAGTATTGCATTATAAATACTTTAACATTTCATTGACACAAAAAAGGTTATCCCCCCTAGATCATTGCTATAACTGCTTAATTAGATTTAGCCCCTAGCATGTGCATCAACCCGATTTTTTATTTTTTTTTGAAATAGGAGACTTTATTAGGATAGAGATGAAGAAATGCCCTTCATCGGTGGCGTATATAGACGAAATTGAAAACTTTTAAAACAAAATAGTACGAAAGCGTGCAAAAAATAAATGAAATCTTGAAAATAAATTTAGGACGTACGATATCTTGTACGTGTTTTCCTGCGAACGGTGTGCCATTTGTCATTATTCGAAGTAGAGTTTACGCCGTTTGACATCAACCCACTTGTACATCCCAGGTAAGTGTAATCTTTGAACTTTTAGGAAAAAAGTTTAATTATAAAATTATCTAAGGGCAAAGTCAAAAAATATCCCTCATAATAATGACAATCAATTGAGCAAAAAAATTGAAGTGCAATTGATTCAAAGTTAAGTTTGTTTATTTATTTTTTTACTAAATTAAATTAAATTGGAACGTGAAATCGTGTAAATTTAAAAAATAAAATAGGTGGAACTTAATACTCCAAATGGGTCACCATTGTATTTCACCTTGAAGCTAACGAAGTTGACTGCTATTGACTTTACACAAAAATGATAAACCTCAATTTTGTCTCTCCAGTCATATATTTCAAATTTGTTGGGTGAGATGGATTATAATAGATTGATTACAAGTGGCAATTAACCACTTAATGTAGGTAGCATTTGCACATGGTGAGGCGATACGTAGGAAGTAAGAGCATCTCCAGTCATAGTGTATTGTATACATACGGTGTGTCGAAGTGAATTTGCTAAAAACTTTCATATTACTTATCTTGTTGTCAAGTAGCCGTTTAAAGAGGATCACGAATGCTTTGAGTAAAAAGAAATGCGAAAGCTAGAGACTAATCAAATAAGGAAAATTCATAACGTATTTATGGGATGTAAAAAGCAAGTGGGCTTTTTTTAAGGGATTATTACATGCGAATCTTATTTAAAAATGATTTTTTATTTAATCTTATTCATTAGTAAATCAATAATTAAGTTTTATTTTGGAATTTACGTATTTTTTTCTTACTAATATATCACTCGTTATATTTCCTCGAAATTTACACTAGTAGTTGTTTTTTTTCTTTCACAAACTTTAAAAAACTATAACTTTTGATATAGAAATCTAAAATTTACGAAATTTGATATTTTTAAAATCTATTAATTGAGCTCTATAAAGTAAGATTCATATTTAATAAAAAATAGTAAAAAAAAAAAGATGTGTGTTGATGCTAAAAACTATCCACATACGTGGAACAATCAGAAGTGAACACGTGTTCTCTACATAGCAAAAATCCTAGTCAGCAGATAATAACTGTAACACCCCGCCTAATTAAATACTGGGTGGCCAATCCCATACCAAATTAAAACAGAATATACAGTTGGTTCATTCTTAGCATCACTGTCGAAAACATTTACAACTCACCCAATACCCAATTAAGCTGGTGTTAAAAACTTTTCAAATTTTAATTCAATAAAATCCATTTTTAGTTTAAGAATAACACTGCACATTTTATTCTACAACACATATAAATGAACAGAGAACACATAAGAATTTAAATGCAATTGGAATAAACATTCTCAAATAATATTAATCCATTACAGTAATCCCAACAATCACAAATGTATTAAAATGACACGAACACAATAGTATATGAATCCGATAGAAACTGATAACTGAAATCATTTGGGCGATAAGCCCTAACTATAAGAATACTGTGAATCAAATGACGATAGGCGTCTAAGCAAAACTCCATAACTCCATAGCTAGTCATAATCCGCTAAGGTTGGCGTCCCTGCTGCTGGACACCTGATATAAAAGATACAATAGAAGAGAAAATATGCAAGAAAACGGGTCAGAGCCCGATTGTGAAAATGATTTTGAAAACAACAAGTATTTAACAAGTGCAATAAAGCATTTATTATGTACATGTTAGTTTCCAACTCTCACTTGCTATTCTCACCTCTCATCTAGAGCGCACGCTTAATGTTTCCTATTAACCTCCTAGTTAATGGTTCATCTTTAACAATTCCATAATATGATTTCCATTCCCATATCATAACCCCGTATGTCCCATACCATACGTTATCATTCTTATACATTTCTCAATTTTATGAATCGTTTCTCATTAACATGAATTAAGCTCTTCAATAAATATTCATTAACTTACTTCAATTCTTTTCTCAATTCACCGTTATCTACAATTATTACACAGTAGATGATTTAACCACAATATAACCATTCCTTCATTTAATTCATTATATATATAATCATATATAATACGGTACCCCGAGTCACAGCTGCGGTGCAATGCATTACTCTGCTATCATGTCCCATCATTGCTGGTCGCCGAATAGGAGACAAAAGATTCGGTAAGAATTTCTCGAACCACAAACAACAACATACAAATTGGAGGCGAACATAGTTCGCATACCCACGAGCCACGCACATACCTACGTTCCCATAGTCAGCAGACTTATCAACTCCCCGATAAGTCTTTCATAGACCTATGTTCTTGAGCGACAAATCAAAGATCCCATGGATTCATCAGGATATGACAGCCCTTACGCGCAAACCTCCGTCGATAGCAAGTAAGGTAGGTATGTCATACACATAATCATCAATCAATTAAATAGGCATTATCATACCTATAATAT
Organism: Sambucus nigra; assembly: GCA_949130495.1. Taxonomy (NCBI): domain Eukaryota; kingdom Viridiplantae; phylum Streptophyta; class Magnoliopsida; order Dipsacales; family Adoxaceae; genus Sambucus; species Sambucus nigra. The sequence goes on along the minus strand of OX422219.1, from coordinate 48,462,134 downwards.
AATATCAACAAGGTACTCATATTACCCTTAGATTATCCCTATAAGTAGCATTATATCTCTTTAAATCCCACGTATAAAAATATCATAACTTTACTTCTTAAATTTAGTTACCCCCGAGCCTCACTCATTACTTAAGGTTCAAGTAGGTTTTTCCTCAACATATATTCAGTAAGAAATAACTAATATCTTACTGGTCCATATCGTCATCTTTCCCGAAGTACTACGAATTAAACTCTCCTTTTAATTAGGGTTAATACCGATAGTTTCAAATCTCTTATGAATACATCTTCTTTCACTTAGGATTAAAGCCTCTTCTAAACTTAAGGATACCCAGGTGTTATTCTCAATCACCCCTACTGGTCCTATCCTAAATTCTCATACATACTAATTAGAATCCATCAATTGAATCTAGCAACCGAAATTCCTTTAATTCAATTATCATTATTATAATCAATTAAATCCCAATCAAATTAATTCAAATCTTATATAGGGCTTACTAATCTAATATACGTCCCATAATATCCAATTAATAATCACCAAAGATCTACCAAAGTTTTCGGATAAGAATCAACATTAAAAAGGAACAACTTTAACAATCCTGGGGAGGTCGATCGATCGAAGGCAGGGGGTCGATAGATCAATCACTCAGGTAACAACCTGTTTTTTTTTGCATTTCTGCAACTACGGGTTTCACCATTTTTTTTCATTCAAACCTTCATATTAACATCCCAAATGACTTATAATCCTTCCTACATGATATATCAACATATATGAATGATTTATAATACTTTAAACATCCTAGAATCATTAAGAGATTGGATTAAATAGCATGTTTATCTCCTATTTTTCCAGAAATTATCAACCTAATATCCTCAAGAACACAACAATGGTTTTCAGAATTTCCTCAATAGATATATGATTATTTCGTGGATTATTATCAACCTACAACATGAGTTTAATTCCTATATCATTTTAGTTTCTAGAAATCCATTTAACAACTCCATTATGTCTTCCAAACATGAAAATCATCTCTTTTAATAACTATTCTAACATGGACAATATACAAACTTAGATTGCCATTGTCAAACACTTGCCTCTAATGAAGATATGATCCTTTGGTGTAGTATATCTCAGGTGGTTCTCCCTTCTCCGGTCAACCTCCGGTGGTGGTTGGTGGTGGTGACCCTTGGTTCTTGTTCTTCTCCTTCCCAAGTAAGCTCTTCTCTTCCCAAGCAACCTTTTACTCTCTCTAGGAAGATGACTTCTCTAATTTGTGTAGAGGAGATGAATAACCCACGTAAACTTAATCTTTAAATACTTACAATAGCACAAAATCTGAAATCACTATTCATCCCCCCTAGAAAAATGACCAAAATGCCCTTTTGGGTTGTCTATTCATTTCCAAATGACTCGAGACCCAAATCTAACATCCAAATAGACTTTTCTGACTATTTCAAACCTTCAGGATGCAACGACGCAGTCGAAATGACGATAAGGTTGATAGAAATTAAATTTCCTTTTTAATTTAATAAATTAGTCCCGACACGTTCCATACTGCGTCTGACTAAAAATCCAAATTACTGAACAGCAATTATCGTTAATCATCACATTCATATACTACCTAAATATCTTTAAGTAATATTCAGAATCATACAATTTTAATATCCTCAATTCGGATAAAACCCAAATGAATTAATTAATAATAAAATCCAATTAATCCATTAACTTAAAATATAACTCATTTTAAAAGTCATAAAAATTACGGGGTATTACATACTTCCCCCCTTATAACAGAATTTCTTCCCGAAATTCAGGAATATAAATCATACCGGTAAGGTCAACTTCGAGTATAAATCTCACATCGCAAGAAACCTAAGACGTACCGCCCATACAGTACATTATCAAAAATCCCTATTGATGTTATACGTCCAACCTCACCATATAGTTTCAAGTGAATCGAATTTAATCTTTACTCAATCTTCCCTATACCATCAACGTAACCAAGTTCGAAAAAATGATCCTTATACTTTCACAATTTTTGAAAACTACTACCATTCAACCATCCAGGGCGCCTATACACCCTATCGTACCACTTTCATTATAAATTTTTTTCGCAAAGGTTATAAACTCATATCCTAAAGACCTAACTTATTTCAACTCCCAACGGTTATTAGTTCCATGCATGGGGTGTCTCGTAAGTGAAATCCAAACAAGGAACCCCCCGATACACTACTACCTAAAGTAGTCGGTCATCGAAACTCCTCAGGTCCTTAGTCAATAGTATATAAAAATTAGGTTTATCGATTTTTAAAAGAAATCAGGTTTATCGAAAAAAAAATTGGTTTTTATCAATTTTAAATTGAGTCCACTCATCTACTCTCTTATAGAAGACAAGATGCTGGATAGCAGTAGTACATACGCTCTCATATACCACAAGTCAATGCACGTCGATAGTTACATCATGCTCGGACATGCTTAAAGTAATTAATCCCGTGATAAAATCAGACCCACGTGATAATATGCAAGATATAGGTGTCCCCAACCCTCGGTGAGTCTACGTAAATAACAATGCTATAGGCTAAGTTTAGCAACCCATTAGCCCACACAATATTAATCGTTACAAACATCAATATATGCTGTATAATTCCTTAGATAGAAAACATACCCTCATTCGCGGGTGGTGATTGTTCATTCACTGCCTGATGGACGTTATATACACGCCCGAACTGACCCTGTTGTGCGGGTGCTGCTGGAGTGGGAGGTAGAGCTAGCACCGGAGCTGGAGCTGGAAGAGCAGATGGTGGAAACACTGGTACCTGTGGTTCCTATCGAGCATTTTGTTGCTGAGGGAATTTGTCTTTATCAGGACAATCTTATTGTTTATGGCCATACTTTCCAGACACGAAACATTTTCCCGCAAACTTTCCACCACTTTGTCCCTGCTGACCCCGACACTACTGGTCATTACCTCCTTTCCCTTGGCCCTGATGAGCCTGTCTTTGGCCCTGATGGTCCTGCTGTCCTTGCCCAATACCTCTATCCTCAAATCGAGAATCTCCCGATCGCAAACGCTTAGCATAATCCCCTGTCTGGGAACCTTGCTCACCCTGATGCTGATGACTATGCCCTGGCCGAGTCCCACTAGAACTGTCCCCAGTCGTCTTGCCTTGTAGGTTTGATCCAAACCCCCGCTTAACACCCTGAGCATGAAAGCGGTTATCCTAGCAGTGAAGCATTGCAGCATTAAGTACATCTGCATACGTACGTAGTGAAAGATTACTCAATAAATGATGGCGAATCTTATAGTTCAACCCATCAGTGAACATTAGAATTCTCTTCTCCTTAGTGGGTACTTCTGCTGGTTCCAAATTAGTTAATCTCGTAAATTCTTCCTCGTATTCCGTCACTGTCTTCTCTCCCTGCTTCAAATCAAGTAGTTTCTGCCTCATCTCTCTTTGGATGGCGGAAGGAAAGTACTTCCCATCAAATCATATCCAAAAGTCTTGGATAGCCATTGTGTCTCTCTCCTCCATAGTGGTCGTAAATTTCCACCATTGCAAAGCTGCCCCTACTAGCTTGAATGTGGCTAGTATTTGACGTTGAACCTCAGTGCATTTAAGCATTCTCAAGTGTCGTTAGATATCTTTCTTCCAATTGCTAGCAGTCACAACATCTGATCCTCCCTAAAACTCAGGTGGGTGCGCCTTCTGAAAGGCATCCCTCGCTCATTCCCACGTAGTAGGAAACACTTGCCCTTATACGGGTGGCACAACTGGTGCTTGTACTGGAGCCTTCTGAACAGCAGCTAGAGCTGCATTGACTGCCTGAGCGACAATTGCAGCAACTTCGGCCGTAGTCATCGTACCCTGAGCTGGGGCGGGCTGAGGTGCACGTCGAGGAGGCATCTGAAACGAGAGAATACTATCAGTATTTGATATATCAAAACAGCTAATGAACGTAGGCGTAAATAGAAAAGCAAAAATCCTACTCATAGGGCTCTACATCAAAGAACGCTAAGCTGAAAACACAATAAGCCTTATAGACCTAAAGGACACTAGAACCTGATGCTCTGATACCACCTGTAACACCCCGCCTAATTAAATACCGGGTGGCCAATCCCATACCAAATTAAAACAGAATATACAGTTGGCTCATTCTTAGCATCACTGTCGAAAACATTTACAACTCACCCAATACCTAATTAAGCTGGTGTTAAAAACTTTTCAAATTTTAATTCAATAAAATCCATTTTTAGTTTAAGAATAACACTACACACTTTATTCTATAACACTTATAAATGAAGAGATAACACATAAGAATTTAAATGCAATTGGAATAAACATTCCCAAATAATATTAATCCATTACAGTAATCCCAGCAATCACAAATGTATTAAAATGACATGAACACATTAGTATATGACTCCGATAGAAACTCACAACTGAAATCCTTTGGGCGACAAGCCCTAACTATAAGAATACTGTGAATCAAATGAAGATAGGCGTCTAAGCAAAACTCCATAACTCCATAACTCCATAGCTCTTCATAATCCGCTAAGGTTGGCGTCCCTACTGCTGGACACCGGATATAAAAGATACCATAGAAGAGAAAATATGCAAGGAAACGGGTCAGAGCCCGATTGTGAAAATGATTTTGAAAACAACAAGTAATTAACAAGTGAAATAAAGCATTTATTATGTACATGTTAGTTTCCAACTCTCACATGCTATTCTCACCTCTCATCTAGAGTGCACACTTAACGTTTCCTATTAACCTCCTAGTTAATGGTTCATCTTTAACAATTCCATAATATGATTTCCATTCCCATATCATAACCTCGTATGTCCCATACCATACGTTATCATTCTTATACATTTCTCAATTTTATGAATCATTTCTCATTAACATGAATTAAGCTCTTCAATAAATATTCATTAACTTACTTCAATTCTTTTCTCAATTCACCGTTATCTACAATTATTACACAGTAGATGATTTAACCACAATATAAGCATTCCTTCATTTAATTCATTATATATATAGTCATATATAATACGGCACCCCGTGTCACAGCTGTGGTGCAATGCATTACTCTACTATAATGTCCCATCATTGCTGGTCGCCGAATAGGAGACAAAAGATTCGGTAAGAATTTCTCGAACCACAAACAACAACATACAAATTTGAGGTGAACATAGTTCTCATACCCACGAGCCATGCACATACCTACGTTCCCACAGTCAGCAGACTTATCAACTCCCCGATAAGTCTTTCATAGACCTATGTTCTTAAGCGACAAATCAAAGATCTCATGGATTCATCAGGATATGTCTGCCCTCATGCGCAAACCTCCCGTCGATAGCAAGTAAGCTAGGTATGTCATACACATAATCATCAATCAATTAAATAGGCATTATCATACCTATAATATAATATCAATAAGGTACTCATATTACCCTTAGATTATTCCCATAAGTAGCATTATATCTCTTTAAATCCCACGTATTAATATATCATAACTTTACTTCTTAAATTTAGTTACTCCCGAGCCTCACTTATTACTCAAGGTTCAAATTGGTTTTTCCTTAACATATATTCAGTAAGAAATCACTAATATCTGTAATACTCCGTATTTTTATAGCTTTTAAAAATATGGGATTTATTAAATTTAATTGAGATAAATTAATTTAATTTTAATCCGGAATGTTGCTTTGAATATTTACTAGCGTGACGAGAGTTAGTAATTATTGGAAGTTTGTTATTTGTTGCATATTATTGGATGAGTATAGTAATATATGAGATTTATTTTTATAATGTTGTCAAGAGTGAATTAAATGACTATTTCGGAAATTTAAGTCGGGACGTGCCCGTGTCACATCAGGACGAACCCTCGGTACAAATAACTCGTACAACGGATTAGCAATCCGCCGCTTTAGTCCACTCAGCCATCTCTCCCAGTTGAAAAAGATAATTACATAATTACTATGTTACATTACACATGAAGTAAAGATTGAAAAAAGTCTTTTCTTCTCTTTCTTTATATTATTTATATTATATATATATGAATATGATATGTACAACTTTTATCAGCAATTCCATTTAGATAAAGTAAGGGCTCAAAAGGTCCAATAGAAAGAAAAAAAATATATAAAGAAAAATAAAGAGTGCCCCGTTACTTTGATTTTGTTCCTTTTATTCTCATGGCCAGGCCTGGTCAATACCTAGCCGGGCCTTTTTTTTGTTCCACCGAATCCTAGAATTTCTCTGATTGGAAAACAAAAATGCTTGCTATTAAAGCAACAACAAAAAGACGAAGGACTATTTCCTTTCTTATTATAGAAATAGAAAATAAAATTGTAATTTCTTATTATTATTTCTTCCTTTTTATTTACTTGACGACCTTACTGGAATAAAAAAAAAGGAAACTATGGATTCTTACACAATCCATTTTTATGTTAGAATTTAAGTGGTTTTGACGAACCATATCTATCAAAACTCCTCCAGCAAAAGAAAATATAGAACTTGTTATTTATTATTTAAACGAGCTCTCTTTTCCGAATCTCATTAAATGAAAATTCCCTCACGAAATACTTTATAAGTTATTTGTATGGTCGTTTTGAGTGGGCCAATGCGTCCGGAAGGGTCGAGATAGTCAGAAAAGTATACCCGGGGGTTTAGTTTGGGTCTCGGGGCGTTTTTAGGCCTAATTGGTGCCTCGGGAGGGCATTTTAGTCATTTTACATAAGTGGGTAATTAAACCCACGAATTTCAGCCAACCTATATCAGCCATTAGGTCATCCTCTTAGGGTTAGAACATTCACAAATCAAGTGACGGCCATTGGAGAAGAGAGGAGAGAGCTCCAAGGCAATCCAAGGCCAAAAAGCCACCGGTTTGCACCGCCACCACCACCACCGCGTAGATCACGAGTCGAGGAACGCAGCCATACCAAAATCAGCCGTGAATCTGCATACCAAAATCCCAGGCAAGTGTTTAAACTTGCTATTTTCGTTGATGCAATCTTCATGTTAGCTTAGGAATGAATTGTGATAAAAACTATGGAAGAAAACCCCATTTTTATAGGAGAACCCATGTAGTATTGATGTATATGTTAATTCTGGAAACCCTTGCCATGTAGAGGTAATAATCCACGAAATTTGGTGATCATATTAAAGAAATATTGGAGAAAGATTCATTAGAAATCTGTTTAAGAAAATTCTAGGGTTCTTGATAATTGGACATGATTTTAGGTTGAAAATCCATGTTTAATGATAGTTATACACATGCTTTACGTTATAAACACCTGGTATAATGTTATGATGATGATAGTAGGATTTTTGGGACGATTAGAATGGAAAGACATAGTTTTGGATGAAGAAGTTTGATGAATCCCGTAACTGCATTCTGCAGAATTTTGCCCAGACCTGCTTGATCGATCGATCGAGCCTAGAGCATCGATCGATCGAAGGTTCGATCGATCGAAGGTTCGATCGATCGAGCCCCAAGCTTCGATCGATCGACCCCTCCTGGCAGACTCCTATTTCCCTTGTTTAATTAGTTAAATTAAGTTTATCGTGAAATGAATTTTGGGCATTCTAAATAAAATGATTTGGGAGACATTGAGGACCAGTAGGGTATATGAAATAATGTTGGAACCTTTAATATTCAACGAGAATGATATTTATGGGATATTTACCTTAGGTTGTTAGATTTATGAATTTAAAGGGTGAGGTGCGTAAGAGAGTTACGTTGGAATCTAATAAAGTCACTCACTGAATTTCAGATTTGTGGGGATATAATCCACGAATGTTAGGCAATAAGTGAGAAAACCCTTCGAGTTAAGGTTAGGAATAAAACCTTATACGTAATTCTATAACTGTGAAATTAAGGATAAATGGTATAATTACGGGTGATGAGAAGAACCTATACTAATATGATAAAGTGGTATATTTATATGATTGTGTGTACATATATTATATGCATGTGAAAAATCATACCCAGGCTACTTGCTATCCCTGAGGTTTCCGCGCTGGGACAAGTCTTATCTCGATGGGACCTTTATGGGGGATATTGACTTGTACCCTAGAAGATAGATATCCTTGGTACAGGCTATCGATGTGATAGTTCAGACGGTCCTAAGAGACGCCGGTATGTGCCATCCTCTTAGAGACTTGGAATCTATGCTTCGCCTCAATATTGTTTGTGTATTTATGTTAATACAATTCGAGAGTGATTACGAATGTATTCCCCTTAATATGAGTGATATGGGGCTTTGGATAGTAGAGTATGCACGCACCATATTTTTATTCGGGGTGTTGTTATATATATATATATTATACGAGTAGTTAATATAAATATGAGATTATGAAATTTGAGGCTGACTACTGTGATTTGATAAGTAGGACATGGTTGTTGACTCATATTATAATTACTTGTTTTGAGAAAGTATAAAATGTCACGGGTACTTTATAAATTTTTACGAAGTAAAAAAAAAAAATAGAAAACTTTTGTTACAAATTGGAACATCTTCTTAAATTGAAATCGTGTATTGTAAATCTTTTGAGTAATCTAAGTTAAGTTAAATCTTTTAGAAAGACTAGTATGATAAATGTTAAAACAAACCGTTGGGAAGGTTAGTGCGATAGGTGTGCACATTAGAAGAGAGGTGAGTATTTTCTCAAGAGAGGGACGTACTAATATGTTGTTGCATTGGCCTGTATCAATTTAAATACTTGCTAAACGTATTTTAAATCAAACACACTTTCGGGCTCTGACCCGTTTCTTTTTCTCTCTCTCTTGTATATATATGTATATTTTCAGGTGCCCAGCCACAGGGGCGTCTTGCTTAGGATACCTTGAGAAGAACGATCTGCAGCTTAGGTGGGAGTTGCAGGTCAGTTGAGTAGACGGCTTCCGTTATTGACTCCACTCCTAGTACTCTCATTTATTAGGCACGTGTCGCCCCTTTTCATCATTTCAATTGTTATTGGGACATTTATATTTCAGTTATTTCCAGTATTGTTCTATGGGATTTATTCAGGATGGATTTGTGATTTTAGTTTCATATGTTGACATTCGACTGACGAATGTATTATGTTATTTGGCTTTTTGTGGTGTGATTCTTAATTGTAGAAATGTTGTTTTAAATAAATAAATCTTTTTCTTTAATTAAAATTTGGAAAGTTTGTATGAAAAATGTTTTTGACACTTAGCTTAATTATTTAGGGTATTAAATTGGAAAATTATTTTATCGACAGTGATGCTGAGAATGAACCAACTGTTAACCTTGATTTAATTTAATAAATTAGTGATCGCCCGGTATTTAATTAGGCAGGGTGTCACAGGTGGTATCAGAGCATCAGGTTCTAGTGTCCTTAGGATCTGTACGGCTTATCATGCTTTCAGCGTTGCTTTGTTTGTTATAGAGCCCTATGTTTAAGATTTCCGATACCTTTGGCGATATTTCGTTCTGCTGCTATAATGTGTATGCATTAGTGAATTCTAATTTCGTTCGGATGTGTGCGTGTACCGAGCGATGACGGATGTCAGAAGAAGACCGTTAAGCGTACATCAGGAGGCAGGGCTCAGTTGAGATTAGGAAATATATTCGAGGATGACGACCGTAGTCGAGGTCACCTTCATTATGGCACGAGAAGCCAAGACTTGAAAGGCGACTAAGGTGCAGCAATGATTTTCAAATGCTGTTATAGTCAAATGAGGTACGGGGGTAAACTTACTCAACGTTTTACAAAAACGTGTAAAGACTATCAACGTGAAATTTTAGAAACGCGAAAATTGTATGTGTCTTTACCAAAGGCGGTAAAGTATCCAAAGGCTTAAATGTAGAATGGAGTGTGGCAAACCGAAAGTGAAAATTTAGAGAAAAATTTTCTTGGCTTTCGGGACGAAATTATAATGGTTGGAGACAACCACCAATTTTAGAAGTGGAATGCTATGCCTATAGGAGAACCTGAGGTACAGTGTTGACCGTATGTTCCTTCCTTAACTGTTCAGGATGAGAAGCAAATGTGGTTCTGAACTCTTCGAGGGAGGGCATATCAGGGGTCCATTCATGAATTTGAATCTTAACCATTAGCCAATTTTGTGTTAGAAGATGTAGATACAAGTGGGGGAAACGACTCCAAGTGGAAGACCAACTCGTAATAATAGTTGATAAAACTCGAGGAGGAAATTCTGATGGACGAATGATCCAGAGGTTGACATTGTCATATTGTGTCAGAATAGATGATAACGCTTCTTTGTGGAGGAAGTTAAAGGAATCGAAGAATTTAGTCGAGAATGAGACTGAATGCAACGGTGGTGGTATAGCACCACAGAAGGATGTGGATACACATCAGGAAAACCATTTAAATGCTTCAAACAATTAAATTCTTACCAAGTGATGGTAAAATTCAGTAAGTACTAGTATAGATAGTAACATGATCTTTATGGCCTAAGAAGGCTATGGAACAACCGGGATGGTTAACAGAAATCGAGTCTACTAATGTCCGAGGAAAGAACAATCCTAACCAGGTTAGTAGGACAGGTGATAAGTGAATTATATGTTGAGGTATTTTATGCAGAGTGAGATCGCTCACGATAATATGTTCCAAAGTAAGTATAAGGGCAAGAGTACGGTGCCTAGTAAAAGGCAACGAGTGAAGTAATATTGTTTGGTTTGTGTAGACGTATTACGTCCAGAAACCATTTGCACAGTCAAGACGATTGTCAAGGTAGAAGTGTATGTTGTATCCTCAGAGGATGAGGCGTGTTTATGTGACACGAGCGAGTCACCATATTTTGATCATTTCTAGATTAGCATGTGAGACGAGTTTAATGCATATAATTAGAAATGTTAACATTGTGTGAATATTTTTCCTTAGTGTAGCGGGATTTTCTTTAGAGCTATCTGCGGAGGATGGGTGAGTATATTAACAGTGTTTTATACTTTATGGAGATTGCTTGTTGTAGTGATGCGATACACGAGTATGATTTTATCGTTGTTAAAATGTTATAAAAATGGGTAGTATGATAGTGGGCATTTATTGAGAGGCTATTGGAGTAGTTGCATTGGTGCAACATGTATCATGTTTGCTTTGGCGAGGCTTACCTGTAAGGAAGTTGGACTCGCACTTATATTATCTATCCTAGAGACTTCGGAGGAGATAGTGGGCTCGAGATATTCGATGCCAATGTATGTATAGACTTTGTTAGTATAATTCCGTATGTATCGGGATTTACCGTTGAGTGAAAAGATTTGACTCAGTATTATATTTAGCAATCCGGACTTAGTGATAGGAAGAGTACATTGTTATATTTAACCTTTAGAGATGTGGGAGTTAATCTTTATACCCCTATTATTAGGGAAAGGAATTTTGAGAATTCCGATTGTATGTATTCGAGGTTTATGGAATGCTATTACCATCAACCAATACGGTAGTGAAATTGGTGAAACGTTCTTTATTAAGCATAATTACGGGAGAATTGTAACTTTTCTGTCAAGAGACGGAATAAAGGGGTACATACCACGGACGGAGGACCTAACGGATTTCGATGACCGACAAAGCTAGGTAGTAGTGTATCGGGGGGGGTTCCTTGTTTGGATTTCGCTTTGCGAGACATCCCACGCATGAAACTTAGCATAAGATTGGAAATAGGGAGACGTTTGGTCACTATTCCATGAGTTTGGTACCCTCGTCGAAATGGGATCAAGTAATTATGTATGTAAGTTGGAAGTTGAATTTTATTTTAAGGTTATTGGAGTCGGATCTTGTGGTAGGAAAACATTGAAAGTTATCCCCACAAGTTGAGGGGTGGAACTATGATAAGGAGAATTTAAGAATTCTGATTTCTAGGGTGGTTGAGAGTACCCGAATATCATAACCGCGTACAGAACACAAAGTGAATAAAAAGTTGGAATGATTTTTAGCATGGATTATCTGGAAAGAACTTTATACTATACATAAGAGATGACCTATAATTATTTTGATGAATAGAGCGTTAGTGATTTACTTTAGTTGTTGTACCTATTTGGGAAAATTGTTGTACTTATCTGAGTAAGGTTGAGAATTATTATTCCTCTTTTATTGTCATGGAATTTGAATGCCCTATTCCTTCTATTCCGTTGAATTTAGTTAGTTCTACAGATGAGTAGCACGTTGTTCGCTCTCCCAGGGCGGTCGGAGTGTTGCAAAAATGTGGGCATCTTGGTTAACTACAGTTAAAATGGTCCGAATCGAAGGGACGTGAAAATAGACGTGTGAAATATATGTTTGTGGGAATAGTATGACGAAGTGGAAGTGATAGAGTGGATTAAATGTCACATGAGGGGCGATAATCCATACATAAGTGTGCAATTAGAATAGCACGCCCTAACTTGATTGGAAGGCTTTGGAAGCCGTTCAAGAATTGATATTCCTTGAATATAGTAGAATTTAATGATTATGAAGAACACCCGGAGCGGAGTTGTTATTAGTCAAGTGTGAGAGCGACTTGCGCATACAAAGAGTAAGGATGTTAGTATGGTATAAGAGATCCAGAAGTGCGCTTCGTGTAGAGAAGAGCATGGGTCGGAACTTTCGGCTTACTCCATGGAGGAAGGGGAGTATTACGTGTCACTTAATGTGAGACATTTCAAGGGAAGAATCAATGTTTAGCGAGACGTAGTGAGTAGTCTCTACATGCACCGCCCATAAGTAAGGTTTGGTTGAAAGCGGAGAATCAACTAAAGAATTTTTTGTTTATCGACAATTCCTGAAATTGGAAGAGGTCGGTAAAGTTGGTACAGTTCTTGGATGGGTTGCCATCGTCAAAACAAGATTAAGGGTTCATCCCGAACATGTGAATTAAGCCGATGAGAAGGAAGTGATTGATATTCCTTTGGGATCGTTTATTATATTAACTAGTATGCCCCAGACTTCCTTTGAAAGGAAGGATCGCGCCAGTGCATAGTCCGACGCAGTATAAATTTCTGAATCAGGATGAGATTGGTAAATCCCACCTTTGATATGGGATTTCAGGAACCAGCGGAGATAAGGTTTCATTTCGAGTAGGATGTACCACCCGTAGCCAGGGAATAGGCGCACGGTGATTAAAGATTTGTGGAGCCACGTGAAGGAGATTTTGGAATCTTGATACGATGATTTCAAGAATGCTCTGTAGAAGCAATCGTACCTGTTTGTCGCGTACAAGGTACTTACTAAGGTTTTGTTATGGAAGAACCTCGACTACTCTCCTTCTATATGTTTAGAGGAGAGTAGATAATTAGAATTTTTGGATCGGTCGAGAAAATACCCGATAACTATGGTAGAATTCCACGACTGTTTTAGGCGAACAAGTGGTCAAATGTTCGTAATATTTTCTCAGAATGGAAGTTTTGTATATAAATGATCCGAGTAATTGTCTATAGTAGGGTGCGGCCTCCTAATGTTAGTGAGATAATGAAATGCATAACGTATAAGCGTGACTTATGCGAATGTTGTCGGTTGGGAGCACAAGGTGAAGTATCTCTAATGAGAATGTAAAACAATGATGCTGTGAAGAAAAGGGCTATAGTAATTGAACGCCGTAATGTGTAGTTAGTTTGTGTACGGAAAACGATATCCAGAATTGTGCTATCGGATAGGCCTTATTTTCCGAATTTTGGGACGAAATTCAGTTATTAGGGGGGAAGTATGTAATACCCCGTATTTTTATAGCTTTTAAAATTATGGGATTGATTAAATTTAATTGAGATAAATTAATTTAATTTTAATCCGGAATGTTGCTTTTTGAATATTTACTAGCGTGACGAGAGTTAGTAATTATTGGAAATTTGTTATTTGTTGCATATTACTGGATGAGTATAGTAATATATGAGATTTATTTTTATAATGTTGTCAAGAGTGAATTAAATGACTATTTCGGAAATTTAAGTCGGGACGTGCCCGTGTCACGTCAGGACTAATTTTGTTAAATAAAAATTGAATACTTTATAAGTTGTTCGTATGGTCGTTTTGAGTGCGCCAATGCGTCCGGAAGGGTCGAGATAGTCAGAAAAGTATACCCGGGGGTTTAGTTTTGGTCTCGGGGCGTTTTTAGGCCTAATTGGTGCCTCGGGAGGGCATTTTAGTCATTTTACATAAGTGGGTAATTAAACCCACGAATTTCAGCCAACCTATATCAGCCATTAGGTCAGCCTCTTAGGGTTAGAACATTCACAAATCAAGTGACGGCCATTGGAGAAGAGAGGAGAGAGCTCCAAGGCAATCCAAGGCCAAAAAGCCACCGGTTTGCACCGCCACCACCACCACCGCGTAGATCACGAGTCGAGGAACGCAGCCATACCAAAATCAGTCGTGAATCTGCATACCAAAATCCCAGGCAAGTGTTTAAACTTGCTATTTTCATTGATGCAATCTTCATGTTAGCTTAGGAATGAATTGTGATAAAAACTATGGAAGAAAACCCCATTTTTATAGGAGAACCCATGTAGTATTGATGTATATGTTAATTCTGGAAACCCTTGCCATGTAGAGGTAATAATCCACGAAATTTGGTGATCATATTAAAGAAATATTGGAGAAAGATTCATTAGAAATCTGTTTAAGAAAATTCTAGGGTTCTTGATAATTGGACATGATTTTAGGTTGAAAATCCATGTTTAATGATAGTTATACACATGCTTTACGTTATAAACACCTGGTATAATGTTATGATGATGATAGTAGGATTTTTGGGACGATTAGAATGGAAAGACATAGTTTTGGATGAAGAAGTTTGATGAATCCCGTAACTGCATTCTGCAGAATTTTGCCCAGACCTGCTTGATCGATCGATCGAGCCTAGAGCATCGATCGATCGAAGGTTCGATCGATCGAGCCCCAAGCTTCGATCGATCGACCCCTCCTGGCAGACTCCTATTTCCCTTGTTTAATTAGTTAAATTAAGTTTATCGTGAAATGAATTTTGGGCATTCTAAATAAAATGCTTTGGGAGACATTGAGGACCAGTAGGGTATATGAAATAATGTTGGAACCTTTAATATTCAACGAGAATGATATTTATGGGATATTTACCTTAGGTTGTTAGATTTATGAATTTAAAGGGTGAGGTGCGTAAGAGAGTTACGTTGGAATCTAATAAAGTCACTTACTGAATTTCAGATTTGTGGGGATATAATCCACGAATGTTAGGCAATAAGTGAGAAAACCCTTCGAGTTAAGGTTAGGGATAAAACCTTATACGTAATTCTATAACTGTGAAATTAAGGATAAATGGTATAATTACGGGTGATGAG
The DNA here is from genome assembly GCA_949130495.1 of Sambucus nigra. Lineage (NCBI taxonomy): Eukaryota > Viridiplantae > Streptophyta > Magnoliopsida > Dipsacales > Adoxaceae > Sambucus > Sambucus nigra. The sequence goes on along the minus strand of OX422219.1, from coordinate 48,446,859 downwards.
AAGAACCTATACTAATATGATAAAGTGGTATATTTATATGATTGTGTGTACATATATTATATGCATGTGAAAAATCATACCCAGGCTACTTGCTATCCCTGAGGTTTCCGCGCTGGGACAAGTCTTATCTCGATGGGACCTTTATGGGGGATATTGACTTGTACCCTAGAAGATAGATATCCTTGGTACAGGCTATCGATGTGATAGTTCAGACGGTCCTAAGAGACGCCGGTATGTGCCATCCTCTTAGAGACTTGGAATCTATGCTTCGCCTCAATATTGTTTGTGTATTTATGTTAATACAATTCGAGAGTGATTACGAATGTATTCCCCTTAATATGAGTGATATGGGGCTTTGGATAGTAGAGTATGCACGCACCATATTTTTATTCGGGTTGTTGTTATATATATATATATTATACGAGTAGTTAATATAAATATGAGATTATGAAATTTGAGGCTGACTACTGTGATTTGATAAGTAGGACATGGTTGTTGACTCATATTATAATTACTTGTTTTGAGAAAGTATAAAATGTCACGGGTAATTTATAAATTTTTACGAAGTAAAAAAAAAATAGAAAACTTTGGTTACAAATTGGAACATCTTCTTAAATTGAAATCGTGTATTGTAAATCATTTGAGTAATCTAAGTTAAGTTAAATCTTTTAGAAAGAATAGTATGATAAATGTTAAAACAAACCGTTGGGAAGGTTAGTGCGATAGGTGTGCACATTAGAAGAGAGGTGAGTATTTTCTCAAGAGAGGGACGTACTAATATGTTGTTGCATTGGCCTGTATCAATTTAAATACTTGCTAAACGTATTTTAAATCAAACACACTTTCGGGCTCTGACCCGTTTCTTTTTCTCTCTCTCTTGTATATATATGTATATTTTCAGGTGCCCAGCCACAGGGGCATCTTGCTTAGGATACCTTGAGAAGAACGATCTGCAGCTTAGGTGGGAGTTGCAGGTCACTTGAGTAGACGGCTTCCGTTATTGACTCCACTCCTAGTACTCTCATTTATTAGGCACGTGTCGCCCCTTTTCATCATTTCATTTGTTATTGGGACATTTATATTTCAGTTATTTTCGGTATTGTTCTATGGGATTTATTCAGGATGGATTTGTGATTTTAGTTTCATATGTTGACATTCGACTGACGAATGTATTATGTTATTTGGCTTTTTGTGGTGTGATTCTTAATTGTAGAAATGTTGTTTTAAATAAATAAATCTTTTTCTTTAATTAAAATTTGGAAAGTTTGTATGAAAAATGTTTTTGACACTTAGCTTAATTATTTAGGGTGTTAAATTGGAAAATTATTTTATCGACAGTGATGCTGAGAATGAACCAACTGTTAACCTTGATTTAATTTAATAAATTAGTGATCGCCCGGTATGTAATTAGGCGGGGTGTCACAATATCCAACTGGTCCATATCATCATCTTTCCCGAAGTACTACGAATTAAACTCTCCCTTTAATTAGGGTTAATACCGATAGTTTCAAATCTCTTATGAATACATCTTCTTTCACTTAGGATTAAACCCTCTTCTAAACTTATGGTTACCCAGGTGTTATGTTCAATCACCCCTAATGGTCCTATTTTAAATCCTCATACATACTAATTAGAATCCAACAATTGAATCTAGCAACCGAAATTCCTTTAATTTAATTATCATTATTATAATCAATTAAATTCCAATCAAATTAATTCAAATCTTATCTAGGGCTTACTGATCTAATATAAGTCCCATAATATCCAATTAATAGTCACCAAAGATCTACCAAAGTTTTGGGATAAGAATCAACATTAAAAAGGAACAACTTTAACAATCCTGGGGAGGTCGATCGATCGAAGGCAGGGGGTCGATCGATCGATCACTCAGGTAACAGCCTGGTTTTTCTGCATTTCTGCAACTACGGATTTCACCATTTTTGTTCATTAATACCTTCATATTAACATCCCAAATGACTTATAATCCTTACTACATGATATATCAACATATATGAATGATTTATAATACTTTAAACATCCTAGAATCATGAAGAGATTGGATTAAAAAGAATGTTTATCTCCTCTTTTTCCAGAAAATTATCAACCTAATATCCTCAAGAACACAACAATGGTTTTCAGAATTTCCTCAATAGATATATGATTATTTCGTGGATTATTATCAACCTACAACATGAGTTTAATTCCTATATCATTTTAGTTTCCAGAAATCCATTTAACAACTCCATTATATCTTCCAAACATGAAAAATCATCTCTTTTAATAACTATTCTAACATGGACAATATACAAACTTAGATTGCCATTATCAAACACTTGCCTCTAATGAAGATATGATCCTTTGGTTTAGTATATCTCAGGTGGTTCTCCCTTCTCCGGTCAACCTCCGGTGGTGGTTGGTGGTGGTGACCCTTGGTTCTTGTTCTTCTCCTTCCCAAGTAAGCTCTTCTCTTCCCAAGCAACTTTTTACTCTCTCTAGGAAGATGACTTATCTAATTTGTGTAGAGGAGATGAATAACCCATGTACACTTAATCTTCAAATACTTATAATAGGACAAAATCCTAAATCACTATTCATCCCCCCTAGAAAAATGACCAAAATGCCCTTTTGGGTTGTCTATTCATTTCCAAATGACCGGAGACCCAAATCCAACATCCAAATAGACTTTTCTGAGTATTTCAAACCTTACGGACGCAAATATGCAGTCGAAATGACTATAAGGTTGATAGAAATCAAATTTTCTTTTTAATTTAACAAATTAGTCTCGACACGTCCCATACCGCGTCTGACTAAAAATCCAAATTACCGAACATCAATTATCGTTAATCATCACATTCATATATTACCTAAATATCTTTAAATAATATTCAAAATCATACAATTTTAATATCCTCAATTCGGATAAAACCCAAATGAATTAATTAATAATAAAATCCAATTAATCCATTAACTTAAAATATAACTCATTTTAAAAGTCATAAAAATTACGGGGTATGACACTAACTATGTCGACCAACACAAGAAATACTGACCAATAAGGAAGGTCAACCAATAAGACTTATGAAGAGTCATCATACCAAGGGTCATACTACACATGGTTTATACAACCAACAGTCACATTCGTTATGTAAGTATTTAAATGCTTAATTGTATAAAAGAATTCCACCCCTTAACATTCTGACCCTTGACCTCTGGATCACTATAAATACGTTGCATCCCTTTCATCAAGGGCACGGTCGAATGTATTCTGGAATATTCTTATCTATAAGAGTACCTAGCTTTCTATAATCTTTGAAATCAATAAAACAACAGTGGACGCAAGCTTTATTACATAATTAAACCACTTTAAAAACTCGCTCTCTTTATTTACCATTACATATTTTATCTGTGATTATAAAATTAGATAAAGTCTAGTTTTTTACATTAACAGATTGGCGTCATCTGTGGGAACGTGTTTCCAAGTGTCGTTCTCACTCTTATATACCTTTGTTCAAAACAAGATGAATCACCCTAAGTCCAGTGCCATAATTTAAGGTAAACCACCTATTCCATCAGCTCAGCCTATGGCAACAGACCTAACTGGAATCCTTGCTAGTATTGCTAGGGGACAAGAAGCCATACAGTAAATGGTGAGGTAATTGGCTAGTTCATCACTTAAGTCCACAGAACCCTATGATATCCATTATTTTTCTCCTGAAAGGCTAAGTGTATTCAAAAGGCTAAGAAGAGCTTCGTCCTTTGACCGTTTTGGACCCCGAGCAAATGGAAACCCTCCTAGGGTGTTATCCAGGAACACTCAACATCCATCCGACTAGCGTGAAGCTTCAGTCAGGTCAAGATCAAGCATCCGACAATCTGTACGTGCTGAGCATTCTTTTTAGGAAGAGAGTTCAGCGCAAACACGTGGTCGAAACAGCCGATCTTCTTCGCATAGATCTGATGTAGGTAATCGTTCATGGAAAGGATCAATACCGAGGTTAGAAAATCGTTTGGGTGAAATGGAAAAAATAAAGAATCCTTTACAACGGAGCTTCGTTAGAGGATCTCCTTTTATTCGGGAAATTGTGGATTTTCCTACTCCATCTAAGTTTAAAACTCACGTTATCACCCCCAAATATGATGGTAAGATTGATCCAGTTCTCCATATTGAGCAATATCAAGCTGCAGCTGATATTTATTTAGTTCCTAATGAAATGATGTGCTGGTCATTTTAAAGTACCATTACGGGTTTAGCCAAAATATAATATACTAATCTCTCCCGAGGATAAATTACCAACTTAAATCATCTTGTCGGGCTATTCATTAGCAACTTCTGTTTTGGAGCTAAGCCACTGAAAAGAGTAGCTCATCGTCTAAGTGTAAGGCAACAAGTAGGGGAAAGTACCAGGTAGTACATTACGCGTTTTAACAATGAAAAGTTGGAGGTGATCGATTATGAGGAAAAAATAACTGTCACTGCTCTTATGAGTGGCTTGCTTTCTAGGAAACTATATTCTACTCTGGCTTAAGATTCTCCTAAAACTATGGTTGAACTCATGATGAAAGAAAAAAAAATAATGAACGTAGAATAAGGGAAGCGATGGCCGTAAAATAGAGTTCAGCCACGAAGCCTGATACAAAACCTGAGAAGAATGAGAAAAACGAGTAGAAGCCGAATAAGATGGACAAGATAAAAAAATATTGAACATGTACTCCATTGAGTGTTAGCATTCACTATATCCTGGAGGAAATCAAGCACAATCAAGATATGTGATGGCATGAAAAGTTTAGGGCACCCCCTAACAAGAGTGATAGATCCAAGTATTGTGAATTCCATAAGGATCATGGTCATACAATAGATAACTGCTTCTTTTTGAAAAAAGAGATAGAATCCCTCATCCATTGAGAAAAACTCAATAAATTTGTTAATCGGCGTGATAACTGACAAGTTAGAAAAAGGTCAAATTTTCCATGCAAATCTAGAGATGACAGGAAGAGAAATGATGAAGATGATTATGAAGATGATTCAGACCTGCTAAAGAAACCCAAGCAACCAGAACGTGAGGTAGATATGATTAGTTTTGGTTCATTTGATTACCATATGATTATAGGTGGAGATGCAGGAGGAGGTGATCACACTGCTGAAAAGAAAGCTTACTTAAATGAAGCTCAGGCTTGCTCCTATACCCAAAAAATCAATCTAAACGAAGATGATCCACTAAGGAAGGTCAAAAAAGATAAACTAGTGATTGGATTCCCAAAGAATGACCTCTCTAGGGTACTTTATCCCCATAATTACCCATTGGTTGTCAAATTTAGGATCCAGGATATTGTTATTGCCAAAATTTTGGTGGATAATGGGAGCTCGACATATATTATATTTTATCCTTACTTTCAGAGTTTGTACTTGAAGCTCAGCCAAGTGAAACCCTATCACATGTCATTAATAGATTTTTCTAATGAAAAAATCTACTCTCTTGGGACAATCGAGCTAGAAGTGTTGTTCGCCACCTGGACAGTAAGTCGTACAGATAAAATACACTTCTTTGTGATGAATAAGAATGTTCAATCTGCCTATAACGTGATCCTCGACATGGAAGGGTTGAAGAAATTTGAAGCATTATCGCCAACAGTCCATCAATGCTTAAAGTTTCCAACTCATTTTGGGGTAGGTGTTATAAAAGGAAACTAGAAGGTAGTTTGATAATGTTACTATTCTTCAGCCGAGTAAGAGGACTTGATTGAATTGAAAAAGAAGACTACAACTTACCAAGTGGATACTACTGAGCCTAACGGTGAATCTGAAGTTGAAACCATAAAACGATTTAATATAGTTGTTCAAGGGACAGATTGTTGAAATAACTTAAAGCATTATCATGTATGAAGACAAGCCATAAAGAACTACGCAGATCGACTGAACACTGGATCCTGTCCTTAAACATGAGTTGATTATGTTCTTGAGACAATGTAGAAATTTATTTGATTGGATCCATGAGGATATTCTTGGGATAAATCCCATTTTCCTCTGCTAGGAGCTCAATATCAGTAAGGATGCTAAGCTGATCAAGCAGAGACGTAGGGTTTTCAGTCCTGAAAAGAATCGAGTTATCCAAGAAGAAGTAGAGAAGCTATAAAAAGCTCAGTTTATTAAATATGTGAAGTATCCATCATGGTTGGCAAATGTTGTAATGGTCAAGAAGAAGAATAATAAATAGAGGATGTGCGTAGATTTCATTAATTTAAATAAAGCCTGCCCAAAAGACCATTCCCCTTTGCCTATAATTGATCAATTGGTTGATGCTACGTCGAGACATGAGATTTTAAGTTGTATAGATGCATATTCTGGTTATAACTAGATAAAGATGAAATTTGAAGACATGGAGAGTACAACCTTCATCACCAAAAGATGAACTTATTTCTATAATGTAATGCCCTTTGGGCTAAAAAATACAGGAGCGACGTATCAAAGACTGGTGAATAAAGTCTTTGAAGTGAATATAGGAAAAAACATGGAGGTTCATATGGATGATATGTTGACAAAGAGTAAAAAATCCTTAGACTATATTACCGACCTCATTCAGACTTTTGATTAGTTGGAAAAGCATCAGATGATGCTGAATCGGACCAAGTGTGTGTTCAAAGTACAAGAAGGGATATTCCTCGGCTACATAGTTAATCAAAGGGGAATTAAGGCTAATCTATCAAAGATGAAAGCTTTAATCAAAATTCACTCTCCGACCTGTAAGAAATATGTATAGAGGCTCACAAGAAAAGTGGAAACCTTAAACAAATTTGTTTCCCAAGCAACAGACAAGTGCTTAACAATTTTAAGGTGTTGAGAAAACTTTTGAATGGAATGCAGAATGTGAGGAAGTCTTCCAGGAGTTAAAAAAGTACCTAGGATCACAACAATTACTCTCCCATCAGTCTTGGGAGATAAATAATACTTATATTTTTCTTTTTTGATTCAGCAGTGAGCTCGACCTTGGTCAGATAGGACAATGGAATCCAAAAACCAGTCTACTATACCAACAAAGAGTTTAGAGGAGTTGAAATCAGGTACCCACATTTTGAAAAATTAACCCTAGCACTTATTGAGGCTTCTAGACATATGAAACCTTATTTCCAAGCATACACCATAGTTTTGTATACTAATCTGCCTCTTCGACAAGCACTCCACAAGCCTGAAAACTTAAAAAGATTGATGTACTGGGCATTAAAACTAGGAGAGCATGACATTGTTTATGAACCAAGATTTTCATTGAAAGGACAAACTTTTGCATATTTATTACTGAATTTACTTATTCGGAGGTTCTCGACCAATAAACCTTGACTGCCGAGCAGACTTCGAAAGAAGAGAGCTCAGCTCAAAAGAAAAGTTGATATGGCTACCGATCAACCTGAGTCATCCAGAATTCAGGAACTGGCTAAGAAATATGCAGATGCGAGTAAGAAGATATTCAAGTATATATCATTGATATTAGAAATCTTCAACAATGATGTTCCATTATGGAATTTGTGCATGGATGGATCTTTATGTGCTACTAGCAGCGGAGCAGGTATAATACTTAATACTCCCGATGATATTGATATTCAGTATGCTCTCAAGTTTCAGTTTAAAGCATCAAACAATGAGGCAGAATACGTAGCCTTGATAATTGAGCTAAATTTATCTCATTCATTAGGCACCGAGTATGTAGTGGCATATAGTGATTCACAGTTGGTCGTTAACTAATTGCTGAATTTGTATAGAGTCAAAGGAGAATTGATGACTAGGTATCTTGCTAAGTCCATGAAGGTTATAACCAAGTTTCCTGCCATCCAGGTAAACATTATCCCATGAATAGCAAACGCCAGAGCTGATGCACTTGCCTAACTAGCATTAGCAACAAGAATTGAGATCAAAAGAAAAATCCCTATAAAAATCTTGGCTAATCGAAGTATTGATGAAGAACTGATGGTTAGTTTCATTGCTCACTATCTGGGACCTTCCTGGATGGATCCCATCAAAACTTATATTAAAGATGGAACCCTACCACCTGATCCTAATGAGGCCAAAAATCTACGATATAAAGCAGTTAGATACGTATTAGACAAAGGAGTTTTATACAAAAAGGGATTAACAATCTCCTTGCAGCGTTGTGTTCATCTAATGGATGTGGAAGATCTAATCAAATATGTGTATGAAGGTTCCCGTGGGGCTCATTCCACTGGTCGATCATTGCTTTAACGAATTAACACTTAGGGATATTACTGGCCGACTATGAGGGTAGATTGTACAGCCTTTGTGAGAAAGTGTGATAAGTGACAGAGATTCTCTGTCATTCATAAAACACCTAATGCTGCTTTAACATCAATAACTTCACCTTATCATTTGCTATATGGGGAATTGACTTGGTCAGCCCACTGCCGGCCACCAAAGGAAGGTTTAAATATTTAGTTGTTACTGTTGATTATTTCACCAAATGGGTGGAAGGAGATCCATTGGTTGATATGCCTGATGAGAAAATGTATCAGTTCATATGGAAGAATATAATCTATCGATATGGTTTACCATATGCTTTCATTACAGATTATGGCACTCAGTTCAACAACGAGGAGTTTGAAGCATATTGTGTACAATCTAAAATCCAGAAACTGCTTTCTGCATCAAGCCATCCTCAAAGCAACGGTCAAACAGAAGTGACAAGTAGAACTTTGTTGAATGGGCTCAAGAAGAGACTTGATGATTCCAATGGCAACTCGATTAATGAGCTACACTATGTTCTTTGTGCCTATAGAACAACGCCAACAACAACAACTAGAGAGACACCATACATGCTTGCGTTTGGCACTGAAGCCATGGTACCAGCTGAGATCGGCCTACTAACCCACAGAGTACTGAAATTTAATTCCCCAATTAGTGATTTGATGAGGTGATTAGATCTTTACATATTGGAGGAGGTACGAGAATATGCAACTCTGAGAAATACTGCCTACCAATATAAAACTGCTCCCTTTTATAATAAAAGGGTCAAGTTGACTAACCTGAAAGAGGGTGATTATGTTCTTAGGATAGTTATCCAGAATAATAACCAGATTAAGGCCAACTGGCATGACCCATATCACATATAAATTGTCATCCGACCTAGGACCTATCGGATAGGGACTTTGGATGGTGAAGAATTCAAAAATCCTTTGCATGCAGAACATCTTCAAAAGTTTTATCACTAATTCAAAGGATTTCCATTATTGTATTTCATTTACTTTTACTTGAATATCAATAAAATGTTGATTTCAGTCTCTCCAATTTTTTTCTTTTTTCGGAGTACAGTGATATACATCCCCCAGAGTAAAGATAACTTTTGATCTTCAGCTCCGACGAAGTCCAAACAATATTACAATCCTCAACACTTGATCGACAATAATAAAAAGCGACCAGTTCAAAATAGGATTATAATCCTCAACACTTGGTTGGAAATAATAATTTACTTCATGTACGACTTCGTAAAAACAAAATCACTAACAAGAGGTTGATTACTTCATGTGTGATTTGCAAGTCAAGAGCAAGAAGCATAAAACTTAGTATCAAAATTAAAAAAGTTATAAACAAGTTTTACCCAATGAAGATAAATGAAGGAAGACATGTAAAAATTCCTAGATACTGTTATATAAACATACATTCCTCATACACTTGGTCACCACTAATAACTAATGCTAAATTTGGATTAATATATCTAAGTTCATTAGTAGAATCAATGGCATTATCACTGGTAACTAATACTAAAATTTTGATTAATATATCTAAGTGTATTAGTAAAACTAATGGAAGTACAATCATAAGTTAATTGATTGATTAAAATAATCATAAGTTAATAAAAACAAACATATTTCATTTATATAAATTGCATTACATTCAAATAAATAAAAACATATAAGAAAATCATTCAACTGGATGCTTCCCTTTAGCTTTAGAAGTCGATTGCACTCTCTCCATCCCAGTAGGAGGATCATCCAATGTGTAGGGAGAATTAATAAAGTTGAAGTCTTCTAACATTCTTCTGTTACTGCTGCTCTGGGCGTTAATCAGATGTGAAGGACGAATTATTTCATGAACATCATGGAGATCATAATCCACCAAATATTTAGTGATTAAAGATTCAGAAATGGTGTTAGAAGATGTCCACGATTTATTCATCTTGAATGGATGATTTTCACAATTTAGTAGGCCAGGCTCATTCCAATACCACAGTTTGATGTCCCGATCATGCTTCAACAAAGTTGGATAGTTGGTCCATCCCCACCTATACCCTTCATCACGACTATGGGAAATACGATCATCAACATGGCCAAGGGCCTCATTGTAGCCTTTCATCCATACTTCTCAAGATTTCTTATGAAACTGAAAAGTCAATCTCTCAACATGATGTTGAAGACTCTTTATTACATCATATTTCTCTTTTAATTAGGAAGACTTGTCAGCAAGAGCCTTGTTTTTAGCTTTCAGTTATGAAGACAAATTAGCTGTGACTTTTAACTTTCAGCTGAGTAGCTTGGTCGGCTAAGGTCTTCTTAGTCCTAGCGTCCTCAATAGTTGGTCGACTCATTCTTGATCGTTTGGCGGATTATCCAGGGTTGGATTTCTTTATAGTCTCAAGTTCCTCCATAAGATTAGCATTCTCCTTCTATAAAAAGGAAGCACATTCATCAACATCAGTAGCAGAAGATTGCGTTAAAGTATCAACCTCATTTCGGAGTTTATTGTTCTCTTCTTCTAAGAGCTTGGCAATTTCTTGAGCTTCATCTACCTCTCTATTTAGCAATAATTCTTTTTTTTCTGTGGGAAGAGGCATATTTTTTAAGTTTATCATTAAAACCCCGCTCTACTCTTAAGGCCTTGTATTTGGCTTCATAGCTAGTGTGCAATATTGATTTTCTCTTATTATTATTTACCTATAAATCTTCAATCATCTCCTAGTATCCAATGTTGTTGGCCACATCTCGATCAAGAATAAGCTCAAGATAAATTTATGCATCCCTTGCCTGATCAGAAGCATCTGCGCCGAGCAAGTCCATTAATTCTTCATCAGTTAAGTCTAAGTGACCAACTTTGAATAAATTGTTACATTATTTGGGTAGGTCAGAGTCAGTGGAGGCAATTTGTTCCATCTTGGCCATAAACTATAAAGATAAAGTAATAATTAGGTAATAATACAAGAAGAACAGAGCAATAGCCGAGCAAAAACAAACAACATGTGAGTTGCAGGAAAAGTTCTTTCATTAATAAAAGGAAATGTTATAAAAGATTACATTAGAATAACGAAAAAAGGAGAAAAAAATGGCAAAATAAAAATACTGGAATCCAAACAAGTCTGCATATTCTTGTTATCCTTCTCAGCTTCAGGGTTTATATCTCTGGTCGGTAGAAGGGGAAATTGAATCAATAGGAGCAGTATCTTAGTCAGCTGAGGGAACATTGGGCTCAATGGCCGAAGAGGATTCGTCTAGGCCATCATCATCATCAAGAGTAGGGGGAGCCTGAATTATTCCTCAGAATTAGATTTGAGTCCTCAGTAGTTCCAGCTTCCTTCAGAGCTGTCGACCAACCCTTTTTAAAGAATTTCTTCTTGTTATAAGAAATTTGAGAAGAAGTGGCAGATATAGACTTATCCCAACCCCCGTTGAAGGAATCTTCTCTTGTTTTCTTCCTTCTAGCATTCTCAGGAGTAACGTCAACAGACAACTTGATCACCTTCTCTTCAACAGCCTTTACCCTGCGCTCAGCTTGAGTAGAGGCCAAAGAAGTCACAGTCAAACTTATCTTAGCCTTTTGCCGATATTCTTCGACTATTTTGATTTTGTCCTCCTAAGCCTTTTTATCTGTCTCCAAAGCTTGCTGGGAATCCATCACATATTTCTTAAGACATTCAAAGTCCTCTTATACTTCTCCCAAAAAAGAGCATAGTTGATCGTCCTTCTCCAGCATTTGGTTGTAATCAACTAGGAACTGCAAGAAAAAAGAAAATTCAATAAAAGTTAAAGATGATATGAACAATACTCGACTGAATTCATATACAAAAATTTATCAAGGCCAAGCTTTGAGGAGCTCATGCTGATAACTTTGATCGGGAGATTGAGGAAGTAATAACTCGATGGTCTCGAAGGGTGCCAGACTTGATCAATTACCTAGCCCGGCTAAGACTAAAGGCTACATATGAACCAGTAATAGATGGGACCTTATTAACCAATCCCAAGTGGTCAGCAACAATGACCTTCTCAGTTGTCTTATCAGCAGGACCTCTCCTTAGTCTCTTGAAAAGAGACTCATCACCTTTAGGGACTTGGGATTCTTACTAGCCTCAACCTTCTTCTTTAGGGCATTGATATCAACTGGTTTCTTGGAACCAGCTGCAAAATCATCCTCCCAAAGGTTGGGAATTTTCCTCTTTCCCATGATGATAAAAAGGGGAAGGTCAGAATCAAAGGGAGAAGATGTGCCAACCTCAATGCCAACACAAGCAGATTCAGTGGCCGTGGAAGTAGACACTGGATCCCTCTCCCAATCCATTACAATTGAAGGCACAATAGTTGATAGCGGAGCTATAAAAGAAGTGATGGCAGTCTTATACTCTAGCAGTACAGAAGCCGATCGAGAATCCTCTTCTCCTTCTATTTAGTTCAGACCCCACAGAAATTTGAGTTCTTCCAAATTCACTTCACCTGGCTTGGGGCACTTTCTATTACATTCTCCTGTAAAAAGTAATAAGCATAAACAATTAGCATATATCAGAAGAGAAATTAGTAAAGAAAGGCAATGAAATTAAGTAACAACATATCTAATTCCCAGAATGCAGCTAAAGAATAAACATCAAGAGGGTTATGAGGTATTTCTAAATCAACCTAAGAAGGAATTTTCTATTCTTCCCTAAATTCCTCTAGAGAATCAGCATAAACTCTGTAAACCATGGCTTAGAACGAATAAAATGAAGAAAAACTAAGAGAAAGAAAGAGTTCTTACAGAAGATTAAGGATTCAATAAGAACTATCAAAAGGAAAGACGAACGATGGTGAACGATCACGTAAAAAGCTCAGAAAATAGCTGCTACAGTTCGAAGATTTGTGGTAAGGCGAGGTATGAGAAAGCCTCCCGCCTTTTTATAGTTTGTCTCGAAAATAGCGAACTTAATGATTAAATGTACCACTGATTGACATTCCGACGGCTTCACGATGTAAAAGGTGAAAAATACCCATTTACCCTTTCGCGATTCGCTAAAATTCAAATTATTTGCAAAAATGCCATTTTCAAATAAGTACCAGTAAATTTTACAAGTGTGGGAGGTCGACTATCGACCAAGCATCATGAAAATACTCCGAGATACTTTCATAATCAAATGCTCTATACTTTCACACAAGCATTATGCATGGAACATTGGGGATTTCCGTTGATGCCAAAAATTATCCACCTACGTAGACTAATCAGAAGTGAACACGTGTCCTCCTACATAACTAAAATCATAGTCAGCAGATAGTAACTCTGCCGACCAACACAAGGAATGTCGACCAACACAAGGAAGGCCGACCAACAAGACCAATGAAGAGTCATCATACCAAGGGTCATACTACACATGGATTATACAACAAATAGTCACATTCATTATGTAAGGACGTAAATACTTAATTATATAAAATCATTCCATCCCTTGACATTCCGACTGTTGACCTCCGGGTCAGTATAAAAATGTTGTATCCCTTTCATCAAGGGCACGACCAAACGGATTCTGGGATATTCTTATCTACAAGAGTACCTAGATTTCTGTAACCTCTTAAATCAATAAAACAATAGTGGACATAGGGTTTCTTACATAACTAAACCAATTTCAAAACTCTAGCTCTCTTTATTTACCATTGCATATTTTATCTATGATTATAAAACTAGATCAAGTCTAGTTTTTTACATCAATAATGTGTTTCCTTCGTTTTTTATGCAAACAATATCTAACATTATCACATGAAATATTTACTGTATATAAAAACATCCCAAATATAAACTGTTCCAATTTCTGATGAACATATTAAATATCACTACAAAAAAACTCACTTTTAGGAAAGGCAACAAACTGTCCCTAATAATCTTACGAGCCGATTTTTTTAGTCGTCCTTTAAGAACTATCAATCTTCCAATTTTTAGGCACGGGGGGTTTTTCATCCCAAATAATGTTGGTTGGGACGGTTTTAATCGTTCCTTAAAGTTTGGCAAAAATAAATTCTAGAATTTATTTATTCTGATGTTGTATTTTAGGCACAGTTATAGCCGTCCCAAAAGCAATGGGCAGTTCTGAAATTGTTACTATTATTGTATGGCCATATTTTAGAGCTTGTCCCTAATATGGATTATATTACACGTTTAAAAATTTTTAAAAACGAATCTTCAAAGTTCATTAAATATCTTCCATAATATCAATAAATGTAGGCAAATAAATATCCTGAAGAAAATATCAATGAAGCTCCCAACATGAATGAAATATTCAAAAAAAGTCAAAAATTCATTCCTCCATATTCAAGGTTCCTAACATAACATTTTGAAAAAATTAAAACAAACAACCTAAAATATAAGCCATATAATTCTAACTACAATCCTTCCCAAAATATTAAACAACCATTCGATATCCATATTGAACCAAATGATATCCGGACCCGTAAAAGTGAAAATAATCATAACATAGTCCAATATTCAACTATGGTAATCCCTATATCATTGTTTGACTATTTTTAAATCACTTGTTATTTTTAGAAAATTTGACATATTTCCTTTGTTTATTTATGAAAATCAGCATGTTTAACATTAAAACTCAACTCAATAACATAAATAAAAGTCATAAATGAGAACATAAATTAAGTTCATCGAGATAAATATTCATTGGCACGCACAGCATATCTTAATCTCAAATTATTACTAAAAGAATTATAATTGTTAAGAAAATACTTAAGCAAGTGCGTCATCTAGTATGAGGAAGCTAGTTTGCTACATTAAATTGAGAAAATAACTATTTAGTCTTATTAATTTTGTCATCTATCTCGGCACGAATCTTAACCCGAACATGATCAAACTCTACTTGATGATGAATTTTACGTTACTCGGCCTCTTTGCGTAATTCGACTATCTCTTGCTCATAATGTTGAAATGATGACGTTGTGCTTGACCTTTACATGCTGGTCTAAGATCTGCTCCTATGCGTAAGATACGATCATGCTCGTCAGACCCTATTATCTCATCAAATATCTTATTTCTCCGATGTACATCATTTTGTTGATCCTCTAATAACTCTTCCAACAATGTCTTTATACTTTCCTACAAATAGAGAACATAAATTCAATGAAGTATCAATATCACGTGATATAAAAAGTTACAGTTAAAAAAGTAAAGGGTAGCAATTTTCAAAATGACATAATAACACGACACAAACAGGCATAGTCTAGAATTAACTAAAACTATGATTACAATTCAATTACAACTTCTTGAATTTTGCTAGACATTTCTTTCGATTGGTTTGTTATTCAATTAAATTGTAATATAATTGACGTGTCGCGTTGTTTATTTTTCCAATTGAATTTTTGTTGTTTCCAATTGAATTTTAGTTTCTCAAATAAATTAAATAATTAGTAGATACCTTATAAACCATAATAGAAATGTTGGTGTTGAAGTCGCTTAACATCCACTGGCGTGATTCACTTGCATTTAGTTATGCTTGTGGTATGAACCTCATCCAAAATCTCAGAAATTACTTAGGGACACTTTTTATCCACTGTAGATTGTGTAGGAATCATTTAATGGATGTGATAAATAAAGTTAATAAATGTCTTTCAGGGTGGACATCTAAGTTACTCTCTCTTACCGGAAGGGCCATTTTGGTTCAATCAATGACATCCACCATTTCTAGTTACAACTTGCAAACTTCCCTCCTCCCCAAGAGTGTTTATAGTTCCCTTGAATAATTAATAGAAACTTCCTTTGGAGAGAGGATGATAATAAAAAAAGATTATATTATGTGGTGGGATAGTGTGTGTAGACCTAAAAAAAATGGCTTGGAGAAGGTAGGAGACAAAGTTAAACATAATGTTTTATATAAAAGGGGGTTTGATAAAAAAATGGCTAAAAAATATACATTTACACTCTAGGAGGTGTGCATTATACGATTAGAATCAGGAGTAAAAAATGTGGTTTGCTTTTATTAGGCAAGACATGAACCCCACCCACCATATTACGCATGCCTATATGATTTAGACACACAATTAATGGACACTCGCATAAAATAAGAAGGTATCCATAAAAATATTACATCTTAATTGGATTGTCAAAACATTTTAAACACAATCCTTATTTTTGCGGTAAAGCAAGACTATCTCTAGCGACCAAGACGATAAAACTCACTCGGGAATTTTATCAAATATTTGGTGTGCGGAAAACACCCAAAACCTTGTTCCATAAATGAACTAGTGTGCAAACTCCCAATCGATTCAACCAAACATCAATGAAGAGACAATAAGAGCATACAAGCAATAAGCAATCAAAGCAACAACAATGATATACCGTGGTTCACCGAAATTCGGGCTACATCCACCAAGAAGCATTTCTTCTTTCTATAGATAAATGGAGGAACCTATAGGTTATACACACACACAATTTATCTCTCTTAGAAAGTCACTCACAACCTCACAAGAACTCACCCCTAAAATGGGAGGTCTATCTCTCTTTAGCATTGATAACTCTCAAAATAGCTCTCAAACTTATCCTCTCTCAAAACCTAGAAATAACACTTGTATTTATAGATTTGAGTCAAAATGGAAAATTTATAAATAAACCAAAACTCAAAATAACACAACACAAAGTTGCCTCAATCTCAGTTCTGCCCCAAACATCATAGGAGAGCCAAAACCAACAAACTCCACCTTGGCGATCCTGACGATCTAACCAATCTCTAGAATGCTGAAATTGAACCTGCTTGAAGACCGTTCCACCATCTACCAAGATAATGAGATTCCCCAAGGCGATCCTCACGATCCAACCAAACTCGGAATACAAACATCAAATCTTCTCGAAGATTATCCCGACGTCTAACAAGCCAATACACTCCACCTGACACTAAGCCACCTCAAACTTCAATTATGAAGTGAGATACTGCAAGTCTCCAATCCAAGACTCCAAATGACTCCACCCGCTGAGGAACCAAATTCTAACTCAGAACTCTCCATCTCGTGCATCTGAATGCTTCCCATGTAACCATACGGTGAATCTCTCTCCTCATGTAACTCGGTGAGTACACCCCCACACAATACATATAGCATACACCCTCTTTACACGAAATGTTCAAACACATCAACACCATCTTCCACCTTGAGAAATAATCACAGATGAGAGGGAAAATTCCTCACCTCTCACACCCTCCAAATCTCACCCTCAAAAGATGTACCATGTCTTTGTCATGAAAAACTCCCATTTGCCAATGCTCGCAAAAAATAACTCATCGGCCTTCCTTGAACTAGCTACACACACCTCGAATCCATCACAGTTCTACAACTCCTCGATTCCAATCGGCCAATGCATGTGTGCAACTAAATCGGGTCAACATCACTCGTTGGCCCTAGAGGGGGACTTCGATCTATCCCATCCACTAGTAGGTATTATCCCATCACTACCGTCTACTCTCGAAAAGCTAGTACCCAATGTATCCGCTTTTTTCACAAATGATACATGCCTCGATCGTTCGATCACTTATGCACACCGCTTCTCCATCTTCCTCGAAGTCTGATTTAGACGATGAAACCCCTCTCTCTCCACTCCCCTTGCTACGACCTTACAACCGCGTGTGACTTCAAGACTCTACCCGCCACCGACACCTGGAAACCCTTGGAATCCAAACGGCTAATGGATATCAAATTTTTTCACAACTTTGGGACATAGGCCACACCATCCAAAGTGCGTTCCACCCCATCGAACATCTTGAGTTTCACCGTCCCGACACCCTCAACGAAAACCTTCTCTCCGTTAGCCAAAGACATGGAACCTTTTCCATTTTTCGTGAAAGTATCAAAATATTACCTCTTAGAGCAAACGTGATCCGACGATCCCGAATCTAATATCCAATCATCTTGGGAAAGAGAGTTAACTTTGGAGATTGTGAGAAGTTCTCCAAGTTTATCTTCATAATCTGCACTCGCTACCGTTTCCCTCTCGGAATCAACCTTGCCCTTAACCTTGTCATTACACAAAGGATATTCTCAAAAACCCATTCCCGGCACTTGTAGCATTTCGGCCCTTTATGACCAACACCCATCGATTTAGACCTACTACCGTCATTAAATCCCCAGTTAGAGTTTCTCCCGCCATTTTGCCCACCTACGTCTCTCGCCGTAAGGCCTTCATTATGGTAATACCCATCACCTCCACCTTCCTTCTTTCTCATCGTGACATGAGATTGAATATCTTGCACAATCTCGTTACAGTGGAGCGTAGACTTCCCAAACATGAGAGTGGTCACAAAATGCTCGTATGAATCGGGTAATGATGCAAGCCACAACAATGCTTGATCCTTCTCAATGAATTGAATGTCTATCCGATTCAAGTCATTTATCAAGGCATTAAAAACATTGATATACTCCATCATATCCTCACCCTCCTTCATCTCAAGCTTGAAGAGTTTATTCTCGAGGAACAATTTATTTGACAACGACTTTCCCAAATAAATCTCTTCTAGCTTATCCCACATGCCTTTAGCCGTGGTCTCCGCTATCACGTTATTCAACACATAATTTGTGATAAGCATCTCAATACACGAAGCCTCTCTTTGATCAATGTCAATCCACTCGGCATCGGTCATGCCTACCGGTCGTCCCTCTACCCCCAACAATATTAATTGCAACCTCTGTTGGACAAAAACGCCTCGCATTCGTCTTTGCCATAACCCGAAATTGATCTTCTCATCAGAAGCCTTCATGTCCGTCTTCATTGAGCCACTCGATCCATAACTCGGATCCCATCTCTTAGAGCCTCCGCTCGTGGATGTTGATTCTCGAGTACTCTCCACATTTTCCATCATTTGGAACAAAAATAAAAGTTATGCCAAAAATTGCCAAAATTGATTCAACCTCGAACAAAAAATACCGGGCAAACAATGCAACCAAAGCTCTGATACCACTTGTTGCACTAAAGCAAGACTCTCTCTATCGACTAAGACGATAAAACTCACTCGGGAATTTTATCAAACACTTGGTGTGCGGATAACACCAACGACCTGGTTCCGTAAATGAACTAGTGTGTAAACTCCCAATCGATTCAACCAAACATCAATGAAGAGACAATAAGAGCATAAAAGCAACAAACAATCAGAGCAACAACAATAATATACCGTGGTTCACCCAAATTTGGGCTACATCCACCAAGGAGGATTTCTTCTTTCTATAGATAAATGGAGGAACCCAAACGTTATACACACACACAATTTATCTCTCTTAGAAAGTCACTTATAACCTCACAAGAACTCACCCCTCAAATGGGAGCTCTATCTCTCTTTAGCTTTGATAACTCTCAAAATAGCTCTCAAACTTGTCATCTCTCAAAACCTAGAATCAACACTTGTATTTATTGATTTGAGCCAAAATGACAAATTTGTAAATAAACCAAAACTCAAAATAACACAACATAAAGTTGCCTCAATCTTAATTCTGCCCCAAACATCATAGGAGAATCAAAACCAACACTTATCTCATAAACTAATCAATCATTAAACTAGTTTAATTAGTCTCTTTCACAATTATAATTGAATTAAACAATAGCTCACCTCTCACTAGGGGGACATAATCTCAAATGGTAAAATTGGATAAGACATGTGGGCATACCGAAAATAAAACTACTTCTGTAACTAATGCTAAACCTTTTGAAAAGACATTTAACTAAATAAAACATAAGTTACCTCATATTATGTCATCACATCCAATTGTTGCAGGTTGCCGCCTACATTAGATCCATCAGCTACGTTAGGTTGGTATGGCAGGGGTGAATGGTTCTATTGTGCTATGATCCAATTAGTTGAGGATTACCTGGTAAGCATTGTAGCTCGGGACATTGCATATGAACGAGGATATTTAAAAATGGGATTCAATTGCAACATATCATATCCTCTAACTGAACATTTTAGTTTGGGAGTGCTTTTGAGTCTCTTTGTATAATATTAATGATTTAATTCAATGGATAACATTTTTAAGATGGGTTTGTAAAATAAGTTTCTTTTGGGATTATATGATGCAATATAAATTTCTAGCAAACGGCTCATGGGATGGAAGCTTCACCTAGTCCGATCTGTTTAGCGGACCAAATGGCTGTCCCACTTTCTCAGGTCTGGGGAAAAAAGAAAAGCGCAACAATAAATTTTTAAATTGAATCGTTTGATGCATTCTAATTGCTAGTGAACCTTTCAATTTGTTACTTTCTTCATTTATTAAATTATAGTTAAAATTTGTTCTCATTATCTTTTTGAGTAGCGTGTTAGTAGATTTTGTAGCCCATACTCCCTCTATGTAATTGGTAGTGCTGGCCATATACATAATCCTTGTGGTTATGTCCAAGCATTTGACCAGCCATTTGCGGTATTGGCCTGACCTTGAATGGATTTTTGGGCTAAACTAGCCCATCCGGCCTCATCACGAAGCATTAATGCAATTTTAACCCTATATGGGATGCATATATTAAATCTAACAATAACCACCCATCAAAACGCTGTCTCGATCCGTTGGGTGGGGTGGGGTGGGGTGGGGTGGGGTGGGGTGGGGGTGCCAATTCGTTGATCCGTTGTCTCGATCGACAACGATGTCGACAAAGAAGTCTGGCCATGTGGAGGGGGTATTTAAAAAACTCTCATCAATTTGTTCATAGAAATTGTGTGACGTAATACTATGGAAAAATATTGAAAGATTGTAATAATGATGAAGGTCATATTTGGTTGTGCAAATTGTTTGATTATATAAATTCATTCACTGTGAATTAGTGAATTGTAAATGAGTGGATTTGAAATGAGTTTAAATTCAATTTTACGCAATATTTGGTAATCTGAAATTGATGTTAAGGTTCTATGACGAAAAAAAAAGTTAAAAACAAATTAAGAGAGAGAGAGAGGAGGAGGAGGGAGAGGGAGGAAGGGAGGGAAAGAGAGAAGAGCATGCACTTTATGTGTCTTCTATTTGAAATGGATGCATTTTACATTTTTTGTGAAATGATCCAATTTCAGATTATAGACATGCCCTAAAATGGAACAATTAACGAATCATTTCATTAATGAAATCGAACACAATTAATGGATCAATTTGTAAATGGACCAATTTATAAATGGATCAATTTATAATTTTGGGACAACCAAATAAGGCCGAAGTGAATTAAAGAAATTTCCTTACAAACTCGATCAGAATATCTTCTAGTAAACGTTGAGGGCGATAACACCTTGTATACATACATTAGTTCATATAATAAATAAGATTTTAGCATTAAACATTTGTCATTAATCAAAGAGATAATAGCTACTCTAAATATAGATAGAACTTTATGAGGCTATTATGTATTTAATCAAGGAAAATGATCAAATATTTTAAAATGTCTGTTGATGTAAAAAATTAGATTGCTTCTAATTATTTAATCACAGATAAATGTAAATGAGACAAAGAATTTTAAAGTGGTTCAGCCTTATAAGAATGGCCTACATCCACTGTTTTTGTTATTGCCAAGTGTTTTGGAATTCTCGATATGTAATTCTATCAAGAAATTTCGGTCCCTTTGAATGAGGGTGATACAATGTATTTATAGCCCTTGGGCTATACATGTGAAAGGGTAAACAATTAATTCCCTTTAAGCGTATACGTCTCTATGATTAGCATTCAATGAATAGTTGAACTGTTGATTATCTGGCAATCAATGCTGTGGCCGAGATGCAGCTCGGACCGCCTTAGTTGCTCGTCGTTCAGGAGTTCCTCGGAGTGTTGGTGTTCCTCGGAGTGTTGGAGTTCCTCGGAGTACACTTGTTGCTCGGGGTGAGTATGACTTGGTCGGGGAAATAGACTTCCTCGTTGCTATTGTGCCACGTAGATAGACACGTGTCTTCTTATTATTCGTCTATATCAGCATACTAATTTTGGTATCAACAGAAACCCCAAATGTTTCAATTTTCGAACTTTGAGGAATATGGAACATTCTTTCTCGGTATATGGCAATATTAAATGACCTTCCTGGTGTTTAGGAGCCTTTTCTCCGTGTTCGCATGTCTTCCAAATTCGCCGAATCCGCCTTTTTGAATTTTTATAAGCGCTTCGATCTTCGTGCACTTTTTGTCCTTTTAGCCGCTGGTAGCATAATAGTTTCTTTTTGTAATCATTTCTTTCGCCGTTTCCCAAGGCAAAGTATTTAAGCTTCGTTGGCAATCCCATCATCTTCTACCTTTTTCAATTTCTGCTTTTGAGTTTTCTATAGCCTTTCTCTCTCTTGTGCGTTCATCATTTTCTTCGTTTGTTTGTCAACAGATCTCCTTTTTCCTGTAATATTTTCTTCCTTCTTCTTCATTTCTTTTTATTCACCATGGTTTATGTTATCGAATCTCTTGAGAAATTCCGTTCTGACTTTTCTATTCCATCTTGGGTAACTTTGGAGAATCTTTCTGAGCCTTCAAATTATTTTAATTTGGCTGAGGGACATTGGTTCCCTAGCCTCTTTATTGCTGAATGTGGATTTTCTTTTCCACCAAACCCTTTGTGTTTAGAGTTCTGTCAGTATTTCGATGTTGTCCCTGCAAAAATAGCCCCCAACACATGGAGGATAGTTAATGGGGTGTATAGGTTAAATCAAACTCATGGAACTCGTATAGGAATTCCTGAGATTATGTACTGTTATAGATGGGCTGTTCTAGACAATGTTTTTTATTTAAAAACTAGATTTTTGAATAGGGCCTTGGTAGTCAACCTCCCTAATGCAAATAGGGATTATTTTGAACATGGGGTAGTTATCAAAAATTGGCAACATACCCCTTTGGTTGGAGATGAAGTATATCAAGATCCCAGATGCCCCCCATATGGCAATGGGATAGGTTATTTTCACCTTATTTTATTTTTGAAATTACGATTCCATTATGTTTGACAAAATGTATGACTGATATTTCACTATGTATTTGTTTGCAGTTGACAGTAAGAGAAAAACTTCAAAAGAATCAGAAGTAAATATTAAACATTTGAAACATATATGGAATTTGCATCGAAGAATTGCAGACGAGCATATCAGGTCTGCTTCATATTTGTTGCAGTATAGGAGTTATACAACATCCTTTACTGCTCGTCCTGTGGTCAGCACCACTGAACCAGCATCAATTCCTGAGGACTCTTCTCCAGAATCTCACATTCCTCTAAGTCAGAAAATGGGCAAAAGAAGAGTTCCTGCTCTCTTTGAGGAGACTACCTATGCTGGAGATGGAAAAAGAAACAAAACTGATGTCCAAAAAGGGACAAAGAAAATAGATGCTGCCCCTTCTGTTGCTCCTCAGAAGGCTGCCGAGAAGCCCCCAGTGGCTCCGAGCAAGAAAGTTGCACCAGTGGAAGTAGTTACCATCTCCCCAACCAAAAGCTCTTCTTTGGTTGAAACTGTTGAACTTCCATCGAGGAGACTGAAGAAATTTTCCTCGGTCACTTTGACTGAAACCATCCCCCAGCTCCAAGTTAGTGGAGCTGGTGTTCCAACTATTATTCCCCCGAGCTCTGCAATGAGCTCGGTAAAGACTTGGGCCATTCCTGAGGTTCAAGGAATTAAGGAGAGCATGTCTAGGGATGTGCTTACATCTTTGGCTACTCGTCACATTGCTTCAGTAAGTTTCTCATACTATGAATTTTCTTTCTTTTCATCAATACATGTGTCTCTGTGCTGATTTATTATTATCTCCCTTTTTCAGCTGGTACGTTGCTTTAACACCATTGTGAAGAAAGATGAAGCGATCAAGGCTTCAAGCTCCTCGTCTGGAGTGGAGGATGCTTTGTTGGGGTTAACCAAATCTCTGAAGGATTCTCGTCAAAAGTATGACGAGGATAGGGCTGAATGGGAGAAGAAGTTGACTGCAGTTGAAGTAGAAAAGGTGTAGTTGGAAAATAAAGTAAAAGACTTGGAGGAGGAGAAAAAGGAGTACCTCGAGAAGCTCACGAACTTTGGGGAGCTTGAAAATAAGTTGAAATTGGATGAGGAAGAGCTAACCCTTCTGCGAGAAGTAAATCGGCAGAAGGAGGAGGTGGATGCTAAGTTGAAGGCCACCGAGGATCATCTATCCGAGAAGCTCTCTTCGGAGAAAATTAAAAGAAAAATGGAAATAAAGAAGTCCTTCAACACAGGTTGGGACAAAGGATGGAACAAGGGGGTAGCAGCCATGATGACTCAGGTGTAGTATGGGAGTTTGAAATACTTCCAAGATGGTTGGGTGGCTGCCCTGCAAGAGTTGAAGGTTAATGAAGACTCAGAACTGTTTCAACAACATCTCCCTGGTCCTCCCCCAGCTATTGAAGATGAATAAGAGGACGAAGCTGCCTCCGAATAATCTTCAATGGTAGTGGGTGACCTCATCCTTACCCAGCTTGCTGAAAAGGAGCTTTCATCTCTGCCTGCTCCTCCTGAACAAGTTCTAGCTCCAGCCGACCAACTTATTGTTCCAACCGAGCAACCGAGCTCCTCGTCCCAGCCTCCCGAGAAAGTCTTGGGAGATAAGGAAAAGGTGTGAAGTTGTTCGGTATTCTATTTCTATTTTTCTTCTTTTCCAAGTGTAACCAAGATCTTTGTAACTCTGAACTATGATCTAATAAAATTTGAGTTCTTTTCTTCCATATGATTGTCTCTTTTCTCTTTTGTACTCTGTCTTGATCTTCTGTTTGATGATTACTTTTTCTTTCTCTGCTAGTTTCTGGCCAGGATGGATCTGCTATCTGCTAATGATACAAAGCTGATGAAGCAATGCCATGAATATTATAATGTTGGTCACACAAACCTGAGTGCATCAGAGGTTGCCGACATCCTTGGTCAGGATGCTTCAGAGCAGGCAATCGAAGCTTATCAGTATCTGAAATGCTTACTTGACCGAGTTGTGGCCAATAATGTGGCTTATTATGAAATGATTGAAGACTTGCAAGGTACTCTCGATGATCTTCAGCAGCAGTATAAAGTGTCTTCAGCTCTTTTGCATGAAGGGTATGAGAAGAAACTCAAATAACTTGGTGAAAAAGGCTACGACAAGATTCTTGCTGGCTATGAAGTGAGAGAGAGAACATTGAAAGCAGATGCCGAAGGGCATAGGCAAATCGATGAGCTATTGGAGCAGGAAAATAACAATCTACAAAAAGAACTAGCTCAGCTGAGGTCTGTTGCTTCGTCTTCCACTGCCTTGGTACCGGTCCCCGATGAAGGATTCTCATTTTTAGAAGTGGAAAACGCCAAGTTGCGAGAAGAGTTAGAAGCTTTAAGAAGAGTCGGGCCTTCTACTGCTACTCGGGGACGAGGATGAGGTTCTCGTGGACGAGGAAGAGTTGCTCAAAATGTTGTCGACGAACCAAGTTCTCGACCTGCTCGGGGAGGATCAAGAGTTATTAGTCGTACTGTTGAAGAAGCTCGTAATCGATCAACATTGGAAAATAAAGCATTCCAATTAATGGCTAAGAACCAAGCTTTGTCTGACATGTCAAAGAAAATTAGAGAACTGGAACAACAACTTTCTTCAAAGACATCAGCGTTGGCGACTAATGAACTTTTCATCCAAAGTCTTGACGAGAAGATTGCGAGGTTGACATTTCAATTTCAGAAACAGCCCAGGGAATTCTGGATGGCTGGATACAACGAAGCTCTATTCCATTTAGATGATCGTATCCAGAATGCCAAATGAGGGCTACAAGCAAGGTTGGCTGAATGCCTTGGGCGTGCTGAAGCTCGAACAAGGACACTACCTGTGGGACTATTACGATCCTGGGGTACTAGACTTGCCTGTGCCACCTTATAAATTGGACATGGAATGGATCCCAGCTCGTTCCATTCCTCGGAGCTTAATTGCAAAATACCTCGGTGACTACAATCTTCATTCTCAGATTGAGGTATCTCGTCCTGAGCATCTACTGGACACACCTTCAAAAATGAACGTCAGAATTCTTCGATATATTAACTTCATTAATTCTCCCCTTTGCCTGGAAGATCCTCCTGCTGGCGAGGAGCCTATATCGAAAGCTGAAGGAAAAAAGCCAATAGAATAGGCAATTCTGATGTAATAATTAGTACACAATTTAATATCAATGTAATAAACTTGTGTAATTCATTTTGACTTTAATGAAAGAATTTCATTTTTGTTTGCAAATTTGTATTGCTCTTGTATTTGTCAAACACTTTATATTTGTGCTTGCATAACAATATTGTGTGGTTCATCGACCAACTTAGTAATAAAAAATTACAAGTATTAGTGATATTGCTCGATCACTTAATAATAAAGTAATGAGTATAAAAATGTTAAAAATTCTTCGAACCAACCAAGGTTGTTAAATTGTGCTCGTCGACCAATTATAGTTAATGGGTTTTTATCCCCGACCAGCTATACTTGGTACTGTTTAAAATATTTTCTCCTCGTCGACCAACTACAGTTAGTGGATTTTTATCTCCGACCAACCATACTTGATTCAGTTTGGAATATTTTGTTCTTCGAGGAACTTTTATGTAATAAACTTACCTCTCGACCAACATAAGTTGGCATTTGAGAGCATATCTTATTTCCTAACCAAACACGTTGGCATTTTTAGGAATGTTGATGTTGTTCTCGCCCTTTTACCAACCGGAGTTGGTCTGAGTTCGAACTATCATGTCCACTTGCCCTTTTACCAAAATTAGTCTGAGCCAGTCTCAGCCTCCTAACCAAAGGAGTATGGTTTGTTCTTTCTCTTTTACCAACCGGAGTTGGTCTGAGTTTGAACTATCGTGTTCATTCCCTTTTACCAATCGGAATTGGTCTGAGTTAGAACTATCATGTCCACTCACTCTTTTACCAACCGGAGTTCGTCTGAGCCAGTGTACGCCTCCTAACCAAAGGAGTAGGTTTGTTCTCGCTCTTTTACCAACCGGAGTTGATCTGATCTTGAACTATCGTGTTGTTTTTACTGCCTAGCAGTGTAGTGTTATACACTATATTCCCCGAAAAACTTTAAATAAAAGGAGAGAAGATGGCAAAATGTCATCGTTTTATTCATATTGATGGAACTGCTTTACATTTTACATCACTGATAATACTTGCGTAGGTGTTCAGCATTCCATGCATTCTTAAATTCTTCTCCTTCTAGAGTTTCTATTCGGTAAGTTCCTGGTCGAACAACTTCTGTGACTCGGTAAGGTCCATGCCAGTTTGCTTCCAACTTATTGTGCTTCCGAATGACCCTCTTTAG
This sequence comes from Sambucus nigra, assembly GCA_949130495.1. Lineage (NCBI taxonomy): Eukaryota > Viridiplantae > Streptophyta > Magnoliopsida > Dipsacales > Adoxaceae > Sambucus > Sambucus nigra. The sequence goes on along the minus strand of OX422219.1, from coordinate 48,419,415 downwards.
CACGTAATCTCCTTCTTTTAAGTCGCATTTTTTCACCCTCTTGTTGTAGAACAGGGTTGTTCATTGTTGATAAGCGGCATTCCTAATGGCTGCCTCTTCTCTAACTTCCTCGAGCATGTCCAAATCTAATCTCCTCATCAAGTCGCTGACCGGGGAATTGAAATTCAGCACTCTGTGTGTTGGAAGACCCAACTCGGCAGGTATTACGGCCTCACTTCCAAATGCCAGCATATATGGTGATTCTCCAGTTGCTGCTCGGGGAGTTATTCGGTAAGCCCACAATACTGACTGTAGATCATTAATCCAATTAACTTTAGCCTCACTTAACCTCTTCTTCAAACCATTTAGTAGTGTTCTGTTCGTCACTTCAGTCTGTCCGTTGCTTTGAGGATGGCCTGGTGCTGAATGAACCTTCAAAATGTTTGACTGATGACAATAGGCGGCAAACTCCTCGTTATCAAATTGTGTTCCGTGGTCTGTGATGAAGGCATGGGGGAGACCATATCGGCAGATGATGTTCTTCCAAACGAACTGGTACACCTTCTCGTATGTCATATCAATAAGGGGCTCAACTTCTACCCACTTAGTAAAATAATCCACTGCGACGACGAGATACTTGAATCTTCCTCGGGTCGTTGGCAGTGGTCCAACCAAATCAATTCCCCACATGGAAAACGACCAAGGGGAAGTTATGGGTGTCAACAGTGCTTGTGGAGTTCATCGGATGGAGGAAAAAAGTTGGAATTTATCACATCTCTTAGCATAGGCTATACAATCAGCCCTCATCGTCGGCCAGTAGTATCCTTGCGTCATCACCCTTTGCAAAAGCGTCCGACCTGCTACATGGGCTCCACAGGACCCTTCATGGATCTCTTCAATCAATTCTTTCACCTCGGATGGATGTACACATCTCTGCAAACCTGCCATAATTCCTTGTCTATACAAAACACCATTAGTTAGTATATACCGAGCAGCTTTAAACTTCAATTTCTTGGCAGCGATCTTATCCTCCGGTAATTCTCCTTCCTCAACATATGCCCTGATGGTATCCATCCAATATGGTCCTAAATCAAGAGTAATAATATTCATCGTCAGGTCTTCATCTATGCTTTGACTTTCTAACACCTCAATTGGTATCGTTCTTCGCAGCTCGGTACGAGTAGCTGATGCTAGTCGGGCTAGTGCGTCTGCTTGTGCATTCTCCATTCTTAGTATTCTGATCAACTGAATGGCATCAAATTCTGCCAACAACTTCATCGCCTTTGCATGATACTTGACCATTAATTATCCTTTAGCTGCATATGTTCCCATCATTTGATTCACAATTAATTGAGAATCACTGAATACCATCATTTGTTGCGCTTCCATAATCTTTGCTAAATTAAGACCTGCTATCAAGGATTCATACTCCGCCTCATTATTGGAAGCTTTGAATTGGAATCGCAAGGCATATTCCATATCAATCTCGTCTGGGGTGTTCAAAACAATCCTTGCTCCACAACCCGTTTTGCAAGATGACCCATCTACATATAATCTCCATGTAGGTAACTCGTCTTCAAATTTCTTATCGGATAGAATTCCTCGGTGAAATATTTGTTGTTTCCTTTTATCCTCTCCTGATATTTCTTGCTCCTCGTCGATCATCTCTTTTCACCCTTTTACCAACCGGAGTTGGTCTGAGCTCGAATTTGATGATCCTTCTGCATCCACAAGCCCTTTTAGAAATCGGAGTTGGTCTGAGTTTGTGTTTTTTGATCCTGTAACATCCATAGGTTGATCAGCGAGCAAATTTTGTTCCTCGGGGGTATCAGGATATGTAAATTCTGCTATAAAGTCTGCTACAGCCTGCCCTTTTAGTGATGATTTGGGTTCATACACAATATCATATTCACCGAGCTCTATTGCCCAATACATCAGTCTCCCTGATTTTTCTGGCTTATGAAGGGCTTGTCTCAATGGCATGTCGGTATACACGACGATGGTATGGGCCTGAAAATATGGCCTCATTCTTCTACTTGCCTCAATTAATGCCAATGCCAATTTTTCCAACTTTGGGTACCTGATCTCTGCACCTCGGAATGCCTTACTTGTGTAATAAATTGGCTTCTGGACTCCATTCTCTATTCTGATTAACGCCGAGCTAACTGCATTCTCTGATACTACCAGGTACAAGTACAACTTTTCTCCCATTACTGGCCTGGACAACAGTGGAGGTGCTCCCAAATATTTCTTCAAGTCTTGAAAGGCTTTTTCACATTCATCGTTCCACTCAAAAGTTTTTCGAAGTGTTTTGAAGAATGGGATGCATCTATCAGTTGCTCGGGATACAAATCGATTGAGCGCTGCAACTCGTCCTGTAAGACTCTGCACTTCTTTCTTCGTCGTTGGAGATCGCAACCCTAAAAGAGCTTTGATCTTTTCTGGATTCGCCTCAATGCCTCGCTGGTTGACAATGTACCCGAGGAACATTCCTTCTCGTACTCCAAATGTGCACTTTGTTGGGTTGAGCTTCATTTGGTATTTATCCAGTTGATCAAAGGTCTGACCTAAGTCAACTAGATGATCAGCAGCTTTCTTGCTCTTTGTCAGCATATCATCGACATAGACTTCCATATTGCAACTGATTTGTTCGGTAAAAACCTTGTTCATCAGCCGCTGGTATGTCGCTCTTGCATTTTTCAAACCAAAAGGCATAACATTATAACAATAAGTTCCTCTAGGGGTAATAAAAGAAGTACTTTCCCTATCTTCAGGTTTCATTTTGATCTGGTTGTAGCCAGAGTAAGCATCCATGAAGCTGAGCAGCTCGTGTCCCGAGGTAGCATCCACTAGTTGATCAATTCTGGGCAATGGAAAGTGATCCTTTGGGCATGCCTTGTTGAGGTCGGTGAAATCAACGCACATTCTCCATATATTATTTTTCTTCTTTACCATCACCACGTTTGCTAACTAGTCTGGATATTTCACATCTTCAATGAATTGGGCTTTCTGGAGCTTCTCGACCTCCTCTTGTATAGCTTGATTCTTATCGGGACTAAATACTCTTCTTCTCTGCTTTACAGGCTTGATCTCCTTATTCACATTGAGCTCATGATATAAGAAGTTTGGATCTATTCCTGGCATGTCTTCATGACTACATGCAAAAGTTTTCTTTATGTTTCTCAAGAAAGCTATCAACTCCTGTTTTATTGAAGCATCCAACGACGAACCTATCTGAGTTGTTCGCTCAGGGTGTTCATCGCCTAGAATAACATTTTCTGTAGATTCCACCACCTGTCCTTTTACAAGTTGGGATTCATCTCTAGGATCCAGTGTTTCAATTTTTATACCTTCATCCACCTGGTAGGTAGTAGTCTTTGTCCTTGACTCTTCAAGCTCCTCTTGCTCGGCAGATGAATAATAGCATTCCCGAGCTACTTTTTGATCACCTTTCACAACTCCTACTCCAAAATTTGTTGGGAATTTTAAGCACTGATGTACTATAGATGGAATTGCTTCGAACTTCTTCAAACCAACTCTTCCCTGATTGCACATTCTTATCCATCACAAAGAAGCGTATTCTTTCTGTTCGACAAGCATGCCAAGTTCCAATGAATATATCCAACTTGATCGTCCCAAGTGGAAAAACTTTCTCGCCAGCAAAACCCAGGAGAGGTCTGTGATAAGGCTCTAATTGAGATAACTTTAAATTTAAACTGTCAAAACATGAGTAAAACATGATGTCTGCCTAACTACCATTATCTACCAAAACCCTTGAAATCATTACTTCTTTCATCCTCATTTTGATCACCAAAGGGTCGTCGTGAGGGTAAAGAACACCTGCAAGGTCATTTTTTGAAAAACCAGTGACCAACTTCTCTTTGTTTAACTTCCTCGGGCGATCCTCTTCAGCCAAATTTATCCGTTGAATGTATGAGCAAGCCTGAGCCTCACCGAGGTAAGCTTTTCTTTCTGCAGTAAGATCTCCTCCTCCTGCATCTCCACCTGTAATAACATTACAATCAAATGTTCCGAAACGTATTGAAAATACCTCACGTTCTGGTTGCCTTGGCTTTTTGGGAAGATCGGGGTCATCATCTGGATCATCTTCATGGTTTCTCTTCTTCTTCTCCTCTGCTCGACGAGGAGATCTAGACCTCTCTCTAGTTCGGTCATTATTTCTTCTTTCGCCTCCCCGATCAACATACTTTGCTAACTTCCCTCTTCGGATGAGTGTTTCAATCTCGTTCTGAAGAGCTATGCAATTTTTGGTCATATGGCCGTGATCCTTATGGAACTCGCAATATTTCTCCCTATTCCTCGTGTCAGGGTCTGACCTCAGTTTCTTTGGCCACTTTACTTCCTCGTTATTCTTGATTTCTTCCAAGACATGATTAATACCCATTTTCAAAGGAGTATAATTATCGAATTTCTTCAGGACTTCCCATGACGACTTATTATTTTTGGAATGCTTGTCACCACCATTGCCTTTATGCTCCTTCTTCTTAGATTTGTCGACTTCCACCTTGGTTTCTTTATCCATATTCTTCTTTGCAGCCATAGCCTCCTCGGCATTCATGATTTTGGCCGCTTTTGCCATCAACTCTGACATAGTTGTAGGTGGATCTTTCGCCAAAGTGTAATACAACTTGTTAGGCAACAACCCACTCATCAAGGCGGTGATTGCTGTCTTTTCTTCATAATCTATGACCTCCAGCTTCTCGTTGTTGAAACGAGTTATGTAGTCTCTAGTACTCTCACCAGATTTTTCTCTAACACTTAACAAGTGTGCTACTCGTTTTACTGGCTTTGCTCCAAAACAGAAATTTCCAATGAACAACTTGGCTAACTGAAAGAAAGTTAAAATCTTACCCCGAGGAAGATTGTTGTACCATATCTGGGCAGTTCCAGTAAGAGTTCCCGAGAATGCTCTGCATCTCATCTCGTCGGGAACAGCATAGATGTCGGCAGCAGCTTGATATTGCTCTATGTGAAGAACAGGATCTATCTTTCCATCATACTTGGGGGTCACCACAGGTGCTTTAAATTTCGACGGGGTAGGAAAATCCACAATGGCTTGGACAAAAGGTATCCCTTGAACAAAAGTTCGTTGTAGGGGATTCTTTGCCTTAGCCATTTTCCCAAATCTATCCTCCAATCGCTGAATGGACCCTTTCCACGCATCATTTCCTTCCTCGGGCCTATTAGTTCGAGCAATTGACTGTTCTGAAGTGGCCTCCTGAGATCTATCTCGATGAGCAACTGGTCATGATTGTGATGATCCTTCTCTTAGATCTGATGGTTGTCGAAAACTCCTTGATATGGTCTTATGTGGACTCCTATTCCTCCTAGGGCCTAATCGGCTGAAAGGAGATGCCCTGCTCAATCTTTCCAAAGCACTGGGTCTCTCTGGAGAGAGAGTGATACGTTGCTCAGTATCTGTAGCTCGTATTGATGAAGTTCACCCACGTTGATAAGAAAAATCATTAGATTCCTCATTACGATATGATTCAGTACGCCTGGATCGTGAAGAAAGTAAATAAGTTTGCCTCTGACCACTTCGCTGTCCCGAATGTGAAGGTGCACCGCCATGGATAGTTTGTATGAGTTGTCGCATTGTTTCTTGCATGGCAGTTTGTCCTTGAGCCAGATTCGTCATAATTCCAGCCAGATCTGGAGGTGCAAAGGGATTTGGAGGATCTCCAGCATTTCCAGCGTTTCGATTACTGGATTTCGGATTATCTGCCATTGATGATGAATGATTTCTGGTGAAAAACGATAACAACAGTCGATTCCCACAGACGACGCCAATCTGTTGATGTAAAAAATTAGATTGCTTCTAATTATTTAATCACAGATAAATGTAAATGAGACAAAGAATTTTAAAGTGGTTCAGCCTTATAAGAATGGCCTACATCCACTGTTTCTGTTATTGACAAGTGTTTTGGAATTCTCGATATGTAATTCTATCAAGAAAATCCGGTCCCTTTGAATGAGGGTGATACAATGTATTTATAGCCCTTGGGCTATACATGTGAAAGGGTAAACAATTAATGCCCTTTAAGCGTGTACGTCTGTATGATTAGCATTCAATGAATAGTTGAACTGTTGATTATCTGGCAATCAATGCTGTGGCCGAGATGCAACTCGGACCACCTTAGTTGCTCGTCGTTCAGGAGTTCCTTGGAGTATTGGAGTTCCTCGGAGTGTTGGTGTTCCTCGGAGTGTTGGAGTTCCTCGGAGTACACTTGTTGCTCGGGGTGAGTATGACTTGGTCGGGGAAATAGACTTCCTCGTTGCTATTGTGCCATGTAGATAGACACGTGTCTTCTTATTATTCGTCTATATCAGCATACTAATTTTGGTATCAACAATGTCTAAGTAAAAATTCCATGAAATAAAAAGATGCTAAGAATTTATAGCCCATTTTACCCATGATCTCATACTTGTACAACTGGTGGTTGTCTCGAACGGTACTAAATATCAAAATTATCGTAAGCTGTCAAGATGAAAAGGGAGGCAAGTTTTGGTACCATGTTTCTGTCAATATATTGTAACTTTACAATAGGTTCATGACATATCACACGATTTGATAAATTGCATTTTTTCCTAGAATAAGTGAATGCATGGTTTTTAATGTTAGAATTTTAGATTTGGACCTAGAATTTTTGGATAAGGAGGAAAAATATTATATCAACATTGTTTTATTATGAGGGGGAAGGTGTTATATTCTATGAAGCACTGATTCTTCAAAACACCCATTGCACTAGCACCCGCACTGAATCGCCGCACCCTTTTTTGCACCCACCCTATCTCACCCGTGCTTTATAAGTCATACAGAGGGAAGGAAATGCTATGTTATTGAAATTGAAGATGGCTATTTAATAGTAATTCTATAATTTTAATATATTAAAGAAGGATGGACGATTTCTCTCATAGTTCTCAAGTACAACCATCCATGTTAGGACATCTATTGATTTCTCTTTGTATTGCTGGTATTCATTTATTTGTACGTTCATTAATTGATTTACCTTATTATTTCTTTTATCATGTTTCTTTGTTTGTGAATGAAATTACGAATTTAGGGTGGTGTATGGGGGAAAAATTCACATACTATAAATAACGATCTCACATGATATAAACTAAAGGAAAACAATCATAAAGATGGCTACGTACATCGTTTGAAAACTTGCTTATGTCCATAAGTTGGGGTACTGATATCGAAGAGGGACGGTACAAGTTCAGAGAGGTTTAGTAAGATCAAATTCTGTATTCCCTTTATGATGGCTTAACGCTCCTATTTATAGTTAACCAAATAGTAACTTACTAGGAGTTTTCAAGTGTGTTTATATGGGATCTACTATGTGAACTTATCATGTGTAACACCTTATCTGTATACCAAACACTTGGTTTATAATAACATAAATATATATACAACCAAAAATAAAAAAGTAGAAATTACCTAACACTGTTTCCCTAATCAACTCATAGACTTGAGCCAAAAACTGTGGAGATAAAAAAAATGAGGGAAAGAAAAGAACTCATAATGCTTATGGGCCAAGATAATTACACACTCATAAATATTATATTTCTAAGAGCATTTGTAAGTCTTTTCTAGTTTTTTATCCTTGTCAAGTTTCATATGCCCCCAAACTAAAAAATCGAGAGTATAGAATTCGACTCTTGCATTACATAAGCCAAGTTCAAGTACTAAAAGAAAATGGTATAATTATTGTGTATCATGATTCGATTAAATAATAAAAATATTTCATCTAAAAATAATGTGTGTGTGTGTGTGTGTGTGTGTGCATATACCATTAGATTTGTCTGATACATATATATATACTAGCGGAATGCCCGTTCCTGAAGGTACGGAAAAATTTTCCAAAAAATTGAATCATGTAAAATTTAAGGCAAAAAGTTTTTTATACATTACAAATAAGTGTAAAGAATTTAGAAAATTTGTACGAAATTCCCTTGTCATCGATTTATCTTAATTCGTGGAAATTGAACCAATACATTTAAAAATAAATAAACAATAGTAAGAATTAAAAGAAAGTAAACCTAAGAATCATTTAAGTGAAAGTAAACACAAATCTTATATGAAATAAATAAATTATCCATAGCATTTTGTTTTCCCTCCTCAAGTTAGAATGACTATAATAAATAATAAAGTTATGTACACCACCGACTACTTGTACATCATGCCATATCTCGAAGTCGAAGACATTCAATGCAATGATCAACATTATTCATCGATGTCACCCTCATTTCATTCTTTCCCCATTACAGAACAAGAGGGTTGGATGAGAGCCCAATGTCAAATTTGTGTCAGCTAAGCAATTAGGTGTACAAAAAGGTGTCATAATGAACAAACTAATAATATTTTTAAACTAAAACAACAATTATTAGGAGTTACATCATCGGGGGGGGGGGGGGTATTTATGACTTATTTGAATAAAGTTGTGATGAAACCTTAATTCTGAAGTTACGGATCTAAATAATTTAATTTACATAGTTGTTTAATCCAAATTATTATAGTAGAAGGGAAAATTCTAAATTATTACAGTAGAAAATTGTATGAGAGGAGACGTAATTTTCATACTCTAGACCCAATGAGAGTAGATAATGCAAAATCTATGTCAATGTAAAATCTACGTCAAAAAGAAGTACCTTCAGCAAATATGGAAAATGAACACCACATCCAATATTGATGCTTATAAAATGAAATAAAAAAAAATTGGCAAAAAAATCCATAAGCTAATGCAACAAACTTCAAAGCCATATAAACATTTAAAAATGACTCAACTTTATGTAAAACAAAATACCTGTCGGGTAATTTTTATGCACAAAAAATATAGATCCATCTTAAAAAAATAAGTCATTGCCAATAGCACGGTGATAATTTTATTTGCCCATGAACTTGCTTAACGATACACGTATGCTTCGTTACATAATGTGTCATACCCATATAGTAGACATCACTAAAAAATGAGTGTGATACGAATTGTGATACTATAATTACACTTTTGGACAATTCAGAAAAACAGGAAGGAAATCCATATGCAAGATGTTTTACAATAATAATGTATAAAAAGTTCCCATCTCATATAATGTTATTTTTTGTCCCCAAAATTGATATGCCTTTTATTTTCAGTTCCCAAAACTGCAATTAAGAAGAAACATAGACATGACTGAAATATCCACCACTTATAACTCAAACTTCAAATCAGAACTAACAATTAGTACTTGAAAACCATAATAAAAAGAATCAAATCCAAAAAGGAGTACACAAAATATATTTTTCCTCGATATCCACTTACACATACTACTCAAATCAAGACTGTATAAAATTGGATCATTGGATAAAAATGTTGGCCTTGAGTTGTATTGAGCCAATTTTAAGATGAAGTTTAGGAAATTGGAAAAAACTTGGAATAAGGTCATGTAACTTAAGCTCGTGTAACTTAAGCCAATTTAAGATGGAAGTTTATAAAATACAATTTAACATAAGGTCATGTAACTCAAGCTTGTCCCAAAATAAAAGATGATGTACAGAAAACAACACCCCACTTAACCCGAAAGTATGAGGGAAATTACTTGCTAAACTACTTGACTATGGACCATTATGCCTTTGCCTGTTTTACTAATGCTTATGTCAACCAAATAATAAAATAAAATTGGTGGCTAAGGACTTGGTGAAAGGATACTCAAATAAACTAAATAAGAGAACATGAACAAAAAACTTATTTGAGGAAATAATATAACATATAATAATTATCGGGTCCTATTTTTGCTCGGTTATAGCCTACCCTATCAATAAAAATGCTACTACATGGTCATGGTGGAGTTGCATGCTCTGTTAAAGGTGGTATGTTACGATGATGAGGTGGGACATGAGCAGACTTGGTGAGAATCTCCCCATTTTCAGCAGCTGAAAATGTTAGTAAAACAATTAAGCAATAACCCGAATTTAATTGAAAAAAAATGGTCACAATATGTATTTATTACAACTATGTGATTATATAACAATAGTTAATATGAAATAGTTAAAGTAACACAAAACATCAAAGGTCTGCTCTTTTTTATCCTGATATAATTTTTTTACCATGACTTATTCACCCATTAGTCTATCACCACCAACCATAAATCTAAACCCATGTAATTCATCCCACAAAACCTTAATGTGTGTTATGTAGGCATCAAAATCCCGTTGCTCCCATTGGTTATTTAGATGACCTCAATAGGTAACAGTTTATGATTCCAAGTTCAATTGGCCTTTTCTCATGTCAATCAAGTGCGTGTAAGTATCAAAGATAGAAAAACATAATAACATGATATGGATCAAGCACCATTTTGCACTCTAAGTGGGAAATTGATGGAAAAAAAACTATCAAAGAAATGTAAGATTATACCGTGTACCTTACTACAGTGGAAAGGCGACACCTTGAATCCACACAGTAAGGTAAGAACAAAATCAACCATTAGTAGGAACCAAACTAACCGTCAGTAGGAACAAAATCAGCATACTCAAAGCATCTTCACAACATGATCAGATTGACATAACAACTTATGTACAAAATGTGATTAAAAATATCACCAACCCCAATTTGTGATTAAAAGAAAGATTAAAAGGAGCATTCAAAAGTTTGTTTCCATTTAACATACTCATGAATATTTAAACCATCCAATAGTTTACCTTCCACCGTGGTCATCATCTTACGCATTGCACACTAAACAAATTAATACATTAAAATGGAGAGATATTCATATGAGCCATCGAATCTTACCAATGGTCAAGTAAAAAAAAACTCATTTTCATGTAAAAAAACACCAAATCTTACTCATGGTCAAGTTAAAATAAAAAACTAAGCTTTATCTCCAAAAAAAACATCAGATCTTACTGATGGTCAAGTCCCCAAAAAAACTCAATTTCATCTAAAAAAAAAATCAGCTCATACCCGTGGTCATGTCCGAATGAAAAAACTCAGTTTCATGTCCAAAAATCTCATTTTCATGTCCATAAAACTCAATTTCGTGTCCAAAAAAACAACATCAGATCTTACCCATAATAGTGATGGATTCTCCCATTGTGCTACGTTCGATGTGTGGGGTGGGTGGGAGAATCACTTTTGTTGAAATAAAATCATATTTGCAAAAAAAATACAATTTGAGCAAAAAAAAGGAGATTTCAATCATTTAAATCTCATATATGTCAATAGCTCTAGTATTTAGAAAAAAAACAAGAAGAGAGGGACACATATTGTTATACCAGGATCTGAAGGAACTTCTCTGATCATCATCATAGAAACTAAAAGAAAACACCAATGGAAATATGTCAGATCTGAAAAACAACGATCAGCATACACCGTAAAACTCTACTATCGTATTTTTCTGCAGATAAAAATACCAAAGGAGATTTGTCATCACCGAAAATTAGGAGAAAAAAATGAATGAGTACCTGTTATCACCGAATATCTGTTATCACCGAAAATCATAAAAAGGAATAAAAGTACTAGGTCCCAAATATTACGTTAAACCGAAATTTATAACCCCTAATTTAAAACCCAGGTCCCAAATATTACGTAAAATTAATATTCTAAAATATAAATTTACTATAAAAACTAAATCTAAATATCAAAATATCAAGACAGGATTAACTCGTACACCTATAGAATTTTGAATTATCACATGGCCATTTTGTCAAACAGCAAACTTGTATAGTCCCACTTGCATAATCCCCTTAAGTATCTCTGTAGCTATGTATGTATATGTAGCTATTTATATCATGGATAAAAGTTAACTCTGATGGTATGGTTCATGGCTCCCCTGAACCTTCTTCCATTGGGGGTTTGTTTAGAGATCATAAGGGTCGTGTTCTTGGTGCCTACTGCAAAAAGATTGGCAATCAAATTGTATATTATGCTGAAATTGAAGTTGTCATCACTGTGTGGTATATTGAGCAGTTGCTTTCATCCTCCATATCAGTTGCAAGTCAGATGGAATAACTCTAAGGTACTCCAAGCCAACATGCAATTTTTTTGTAGTCATTCATTTTATTTAGGGAAAAAAGTACTGCAATCGTAATCCATGAATAAGAAAGAGAATGTTGCTTTAGCAAAACTCAAAAATCTTGAAATCAAGAATATGAGAAATTAGTAAAGTTCATATGATGTACCTTCATGATTTAATTCTTTTTAAAGCCTGAGATGTTTTAATCTCATAGATGTCCTTGCTTTCCTTTGAGTAAGAAGTTAAAGATGGGAAAATATTCAATATTACAATCAAATAGAAGAAACAAAACTTAGTAATAGATAAATATGAATAACAACCTAATAAGTGAAACTAAAAAAAATACACAAAGCATCCCCATTAACAATTGATGAAATACATTTCGACTTGTGAAAAAAAAGTAATAGAAATTCAACCTCATAATAAAAGTTGTTTTGGGGATTTATTACTTCTCGTAAATCCAACAGAATAAACTTTTTTCCCAGAAGAGTGAAATTAAAAAAACTCACAGAGTAAAACTTCCATGTTAAACAAAAACTCTACATGTGCCAAGCCTGCGAGTTCTAGTCGATGAGGATGTGGGAGCCATGAAATTGCCAAGCCTGACTTAGTGGTACATTCTGTTAAAACAAATAAAAAGTAGTCGTAAGTTCTAGAGTTGAAGCATAAGTATCAATATAAAGTTTCACAATTTTTAAAAATATAAAAAAAGAAGTTAAACCAAACACGGGACAATTATTGATTGAAGTCAATGCTGGAAAAAGAGATTCAACTATGGGACAATGACAATATTAGTCAAGTGAACAAACATTCCCAGTTTCGATGCTGCTACACCTAAACATGCTGCTACACCTAAACACTCACCTGCCTCTATCACTCAATCAAGTCGTTCCTTACCTCTACACTCTATTCCACATACTCCCGAACCCTACCCTATGAACAAAAGCAGTTACCTACTTATCATGTACCAAAGCAGTTACCTGCTCATCAGCCATCACTTATGGCCCTTGTTTCCATTTGTTGCAAAAGAGGATCCAAATTTGATAATAAGCAAGTTAGAATCTACACTCTAGACCTGGTAATAAAAAAAGTAGGTTAAATCTAAGTCATGATAAATGTTACGAATGCCAATGTATTAATTTTGATGAGAAGTGGTTATGCAATAATCGTATTCAATGGCAGGTCATAAAGTTTAGCCTGGGTTCTCAATTTTCTCTAGGAGATAAATTTATTCACCAGAAAGATGTAGATAACAGTAAAGGTGACTCCAAAAGTCAAATTTTTTGACAATTTTACAATCGCATGGATCGCTCCTATTTATTCTGAATAAGTATTATGACACGAAAATGCAGTAAAACATGTAGATAAAGAGAGATGTGGTTTATATGAGAGACTACCTGCCTTATACACAATTTAAGTCAACCAAAGGGAATATGGTTTATCCATTAACAAATGAATAATACTTTTTAAAACTCATACCCGTACAATGAAGCCTGCAAGAATATCACGAACATAAAACAGGGATGTAAGAGAACAAAGAGATAGCTCTTGATTTTCAACGATTTTCAAAACATGAGTCAAAAATTTAAAGGGTTCAAAACTTAGTAAAATTAAGGAAGGTCTTCACATTTGTAAAAAGGGATGACAAATCATATACCAAGAAAAAAAGACCACTGTTTGGGAAACAATGAGTGTGTGACCTTGTTTCATTCTTCAAAACCATTGTATTGAGCTATTGACCTCACTTCTGAAATGTCATAAATAGATTATTTGCCAGAATCCTTATAAAAGTATAAAAAAAGTAGATGGATACGTTGGTTTGGTGAAAAGTTTGTAGGTATAAATATTACCGGATATAATAGTTGCCACCACTCATAGTCCCAATGTTGTTTTTATTTTGATCTAGCAGGGGAAAAATACACACATACAAAAATAAAAAATGTAATCATAAAAAACATGAATATCAATCCTGAATATAATTCATAAAAATAAACTTTTTTGTTTGTTGAGATTCCTAGTATATAAAGACATTGAGGATTCCCAAGTAATTTTATATCTCTAAAGACAACTCCAATCGGTTGTTCCGAGGCAAGGCAACTGACCAATTATTTATTGAGACCTATTAAAAAAATCATATAATAGCATTAAATGGATCATTATGTATTTCAAGTTAAATATGAAGACAAATTACAACAAATAATCAAGAACTCGCAATAAAATCATTATTGGTAGTGTGGTTTGTTCATATAATTTAGATTAGGATGATAGAAGAAAAAATGGAATAGAAAAATAATCTTCCAATCGTGCTTCTGTAATACGTCACAACTGTAAATAAGAACAAACCTAAATGGGCATTTTGACTTTTAAAACAACCCCCCAATATAAGTGATCAAATGGGCATTTTGCCTATCACGGTACAAAAGAAACGTAGATCTTTCCTCATGAACTACATACATAACAAACTATATGGAAAAGAACACTAGTTTGAGTATGTACCCAAACATACATGGCAAAAAACCCTAATTTGACCACAATATCCCCAAAAATACCCAGAGACAAATATATACAGTTATCCCCAAATATATCCACAATATCCTAAAAAAACTCATCATAGAGAGAAAGTTATGCTCATTATAGAGAGTAAGTTACCTTCATGGCTGAGATGTGAGGTACCAAAATCGAAAATACCAGATCTGTAAGGAAGTTCAAACAAACACATGCAACCCAAATCCATCAAAAACTAGTCTCAATTCCTCACTTTTAAATCCCCCAAAATTTCAAATGTGTGTGTGTGTGTGTGTGTGTGTGTGTCTGTGTATGTGTGTATGTGTTAGGCAGGTGAGGGATATTACCTTCATGAGAGAATGGGTGAGGAGGAGGTGGAAAGAATGAGGAAGTTGGATGAGGGGAGACGGAGACAGAGAGAGCGGCCGCATCTAGAGAGAAGAGGGAGGAGAAGGATGTGTGCAAGAATGAGAGTATGATAGGGTTTGGGGGACTAATTGATCAAGGATAGTTTACCAAAATACCTTTAATTTCTAACCATTGGATCCTACTTTTTAAGAATCAATCCTAGCCTCTACTTAGCTTATCATCTTATGGAATAGTGTCAAAATTGTACTCCTTATTATATAGATATATATAAAAGATAAACAATCAAAAGATTCTATCTAAACATACCAGGTTTGGAATTCAAATCACAATAAGCAAAATAAAGATTGATTTATTTGGAATCCAGTCTTTCACTTCATTAAAATTATTATGAGAAGAATTGCCTAATATTTTTGCAAAGGTCTACTAAAAATACTTAGGGCTAACTATTAAAAAAGAGAAGGAAAAAAACTAGACTTTTGAAATTATGAGTTTCTATTTTGGAATTAGATTTGGGAGTTTTAAATTAGGATTGGATATTTAATGTTTAGGATATTGTGAAAAAATAGAGTTCTGTAAATGGAACTCCATGCTCAAATTTGTACGTGTTGAGAATTATATAGTTTGTACACATGCTTAACTTTTCTTGCACGAACATGGATATAGTTGGCATAGATATGCTTAATCATGAAGAAATGGTCATAAGGAATAGTATTGTTGCAACTATATATGCGAGTCCTTTCAGTGGAGGAGCCAGGAATCTATTAATGGTGGGGAACGAATAATTTACGGGGGTTCAGGGGCGGTAGCCCCCGAATTTTTTTTTTTGGGCTTATTTGTACATTTTACACTTATAACTAAAAAACAACATCGAATACAATAACAATTCATTGCTCAAAAAATGATAAGCATATCTCTAAATCTCGTACTGTACTTGTGTATGTACACTTATTGAACACATATATTGTGGTGCCGATACATGTATACCTAGTGATTACAAACAACGGTTCAGTCATGAAGGTGTTAAGAATGAGGAGAAACAATGGAAAAGAAATAAATAATCCATTATGAGGAAGAAAATAAAAACCCAACAAAATAGTGATGAAATAAGTACTCAAAAGAATCAAGAAGGACAACGAATTACAACCTCATTTGAATAGTAAAATAAAACGAGTTGTAATAATAAAAATTAGAAAACACAAGATAGTAACATCAGATATAAGCAAAATACAACATAATCTGCTATTTTCCCAAAAGCAGATAAATGTTCACAGCTAAATAACAAATCTAGCCCAAAGGAGTGGGGAATGAACAAAAACATCCATTCTGTCAAACGTCTAGGATGCAACTGAGAAAATATCAAGATTTTAAATATTTACTAATTATGTGGAGCTAAATATTATGTGGCTATTAAGGAAAATAACCCATATACAATAAGGAAGATTTCATACCGTTCAAGCGTTGGGAACCAAAGTCCGTAAAGGTAGTGTTGTATGTAAAACTTACTCTACCAAGTGGACCAATAATGCAGTAACACTTGTCATACATTATCATGGAACTTACTGTGCTAAATTGTCGTGAGTCGGCATAGTTACTAGTTGGTTGGCTCCCTGTCGGCCACCTCGAAAAAGTTGGATCGCCAGCCATATGAAAAGCCGCACGTGAGATATTCAACAACCATCATGCATATGGACATAATAAGGAACCCAAATGGCTATCATTGTATGCAAGTGTAAATGCTTGAATCTATAGAGTCATTCCAACGCCTAATGTCCTACTGACGATAAATACTCCATTTCCCCCAGCTCAAGGGGAAAATTTTCATGATCCTTACATCTTGTAATTGTATTTATTATTAAAATATAACCATAATTAATTTCACTTGTGGATGTAAGCTCATTCTCAGAGATGAACAATGTAAAAATACTTTTGTCGTTTTCTCTAATTATTTATATATAATTATAATTTTGGTAATTCAATATCCAAATTTAAACATAACAGACTGGTGTCATATATGGGAATAGAGGTTTATCATTATTTTTTACTAATTAATATTTATTGTCTCCTTTATAACGAATGGATAACATTTCAGAAATCATTCTTGCTAGGGGCAATGCTCTCACCCTTTTTTCTCCTTATAGTACAAGAGATATTCAAGGGATCCTAATCAACCTAGAGAAAGGGCAAGAAGCGACGTAGGAAATAGTGAGACAACTGGCTCAGTCACTCCAAGCTAGATCTACTGCTGCTATATCCCACATGAGAGAAATGCCACCTCCCCTACCTAAAAAAGAAAGAATAGGATACTCTAGATCTTTGTGTGATAGTTCTTACTGCTTGGGACAACTTCTTCAATCAGATTCACAAATTATTATGACGGTTGATCTTTCACGCCTAAACGACCAAGTTTCCTATAAAGATTGAGAAGAGCTTATGCCATTGGTCGTCTTTGTCCCCGAGTAGCTAGGGGACATGAAAGGGAGCCAACTCGATCCCGTGATCATCGTGACGAGCATCGTGAGTGATCACTCAAATCTAGAGTTAGCATCCGAAGATCTGTGCACACCGAGTAGACTTTTTATGAAGAGAACTTAGCCCAAACAAATGGTACAACTGACCAAGCTTATTCATCCAAATCTAAGACCTAAGATCATTCCTACAAAGGACCATTATAACAACTAGAAGATCTCTTAGGGAAGAATGCTAAGACCGAAAATCCCCTACAAAGGAGCTTTATTAAGGGATCTCCTTTTGTTCCAGCTATTGTGGATTTTCCCACACCTTCCAAATTCAAACCAACTATAATCACTTCAAAGTATAATGGAAAAGATGATCCCATACTCCATATTAAACAATACTAGGCAATAACCAATATTTATTCAGTTTTGGATGAGATGCGTTGCCGAGCAGTCTTAAGTACCATCACTGGATCTGCCAAGATTTGGTATAATACAAAAATCGTTCATTAGGTTTTTAACATAAATTTAAAGATTAAGTAAACTTAGAAATAAAACTCATTCAGGAAACTCCATTTAGAAATCTGAGCACAAGATGTGTAAGTTTGTTAAATTCAGATTCAAGACTTGGTAGCTTGATTACCTAGGTTTTAAATTAAATACCTATATAAATTATTTATAAAGCAACCAAACCAAATAATCATTAAGAATTAAAGCAGTAAGTTTGACATGGTGATTTTTAATGTGGTAAAACCTCAAATATGAGAAAACATCCATGGTGACCTCTATCCCAAAACCAAAAAAATCCGCTAAAAAGAATTTCAAGAGTTATAAGAACATGAATATACAACACAAGATCCTAAAGCTAAAAGATAGAAAATATACCTAATGAGTGTAAATCTCCTCCATTGTATTATGATTCTTAAGCTTTTGATCTCCCTGAAAGTTCCTTGCTTTAACTACTTGCTCCTTACTTTAGTGACTCATTCAAACATAATCACTCCAAGGAACAACACTTTCTATGTGTTCGTGTGAGAGTGAATATGACTTTGAAGTGACTAAAAATTCAAAATGCAATTCGCTTAGATATTTAA
This sequence comes from Sambucus nigra, assembly GCA_949130495.1. Classification (NCBI taxonomy): domain Eukaryota; kingdom Viridiplantae; phylum Streptophyta; class Magnoliopsida; order Dipsacales; family Adoxaceae; genus Sambucus; species Sambucus nigra. The sequence goes on along the minus strand of OX422219.1, from coordinate 48,401,003 downwards.
GAATATACAAATAGTTCTATAAATTACAAGAACTTTATATGACAAGGTTTCAATTCTCAAGAAAATCATACATCCTTTTCGAAATAATATTTCAAATCTGATGTTAAATCCTTGTAAAAAAAAGGATCCGAGTTTTGAAAACTTTATTTTTTTATAAAACAAGTTTTACTAACTGTAAAACTTTGTTTAGAGATAAATCCTTCAGATCTTAAACATAAACTGATTTTGAAGTATGGTTTTCAAGAAATTGAAATCATAGAGAATGGATCAAAAAACATATACAGTAAAACTCAAGATCTAAATAGGAGAAGGTACATAAGCACTAGATCTATGAGAAAATGTATCTCAAATGTAATTCTCACAATTTCTAAAAAGAAATATGAGAAACACACTAAGATTCGTGTTCCTAATAGAGATAATGTTTGAAAATATTTATTCAAAACACCAAACTCACAAATTCTAAAGAAATCCTAAGATTTTAACTCTCACTATGGCGGTTTTTTGAAGTGTTTATACTACGAATGTGTATATATTTGGTTTGGGGAGAAAACCCTAATATCTTTCTCTTTCTCTCTCTCCCCTTTATCTTTTATTCTCTTAAATGGACGAAGTTCTAAAGTCTCTAAATGCCTTCATACTGGATGAGGAAGGTTCTAGAAGTTCGATCAACATTAATGGTTGTGATTAAAATGTTGGTCTATATTCAAATCTAACGATTCTAAAACCACCGCGCAACCTCCCTCTCCCATTCTTTCTCACTTGAGTCACTTGGATTGATTCAGAAGACATGCAAGACATTGCTAACAATTGATCCAAGGGATGAGATTAAATCTTTGGAATGAGAGACAAAGAAAACACAACTCTTGAAGAGTGTGCGTGCGTTCAAATTAAGAAATTATATAATTAAATTCAGTTTTTCAATTAAATCCTAAAATCATGCATCTAGGTGTGATTGAAATCAATATGAGCATGCAAGAATAGTCAATCACAAACAAAACACACAAATGAGAAAAAAAAACAAAGGGGCAAAACCTTTTTATTTTCACTATATTTTGTAAAAACGGTTACAAGGATTACAATTCAAATAAGAGCGACATACGAAATACCCTCAGGCATCGGTTTCGATGTCTCGACTGGAATCTCCCACAAGAACTCCAAGTGGGCGGCAATGAAGAATAGAACGACTTCTCCACAAATTACTACAGATGAGTAAAAACGATCCTCATGAAGGTTTAATGATTCACATACATTGATGGAAGTGTTTATGTGAATAAACAAGGCATAAAACCATAAAACTTGAAGTCTGTTTTCTGGGTTGTTTTTCGTAGAAATCGTGTTTGAAAAAGACTTGGAAAACGTTTAGAATGAACCCTGGTATTTATACGAAAATCGAGGCGGCGGTGTCGCTCGAACGAGATAGGCATCTCGCTCGAACGAAGGACACGTATCATTCGAATGACATCGTGCGAGATGCTTATCTTGCTCGAACGACAGTGTGAACTCGTTTGAATGATCTCGTCGACCGAGTCACTCCGCTTCTACACTTAAAAAAATTTCTTCTTTTGATAAAAATAAATCAAACTTCGAAACAAATATTTTCTAAAAATTTTCCCAAATATTTATGAAAATATAAACAACTCCAATAAATCATTTTACCAATACTGCGAAGTGGAGTAGTGGGAAACGGTTGAGCAGCATGTCGCATGAAGCGTAATGCACGTCTGAAGATGATGGATGCATGGATTCGAATAAAGGCCGTCATGGATGGTCGTGATGACGTGCCGAATGTAGCGATATCAGACATACAAACTGTGATATTGGGAAAATAGAAAATTCCTAGATTCTACCCCTGACATTTATAAAATTATCTCCTTACAAATATCCCCCTATATCTATGTCGGTACATACATAAAAAAATCTGAATTATACAATGAAATGACATATAAGATAATATCCCAATTAAACCCTCAAATTGAGAATACTAAATGACATGTCTGCAATCAACATCTTCAAATCTTCAGCTCTTCAGAAACTCTAAAATCTTTTCTCATCAGGATGTGCAATCCAATAAATCAACTTTGTAATTACACAAATGAGATAAAGGAAATACCTATGACAAGCAACAGTTTGAAATATAATGATATGAAAAAATCAAAGATCAATTAAGCTTCAATAAATCATTGATAAAGCACAAAAACAAATCTCCCCCATAATTCATTCTCCCCCTTTTTATGATGTCCCCAAATAGACAGATATGAGAAGCAGAAATATGAAAAATGTCACAAGGTAATAAAATTTCTATTTTTTGAATTTTTAAAAAAATTTCGTACAAAATATACAACAAAGAATCACATCGTGAACAAACACAAAAATAACCAAGTCGATGATAGCGTAAAAGTAGGGGTGTGATCAAATTCGATAGGAAAATCAATGCATACAAACAGGACATCTGTGCACGATGAATATCGGATACCCCTAACGAATAAACTCAACATCTTCCTTAGGTGCAAAAAAATAAAAATGGAAATATGAGACATTGACTCAATCAAATCAGTAAATCAAAGCTCAAAGTGATTTTCACACTAATAACGTCCAAAATAATTTAATGCTTTTTCAGAACTTTCAAAGAAGTGCAAACCCGTTTAAATTCTCCAATCAAAATCTCTCAGATATTTTCTTTTAGAGGTGAATAAACTAAATTCTCAAACTTTGGAGGATTGATGGTGAAACCTAAATGGCCCATATTTGGCATGATTTTTTTTTTGCCTTTAAATTTTTTCGGGCTCTTTTAAACCTCTTTGGACCCCGAATAATAAAATTCCTTAATTTTTTTGGAACGATTTAACGGTTGCTTAATCTCAAAGGATAGATAATTACCTTTCGTAGCCATTTACCGTTTTAAAAAAAAACACAATCTCACCAAACGGTTTTTTACATGCATTCCAATATTGTCAAGTTTTATCGCATATGGTTCGTTGTATAGAAAAAATTGAGATGGAAACACTCAATAAAATATCTGATAGACAAGTATAATAATCAAATAAGACCGTGCATGTGTGAAATAAAGGAGATAAGGAGCCAAACATATAGAAAGATATGACTAATCACATCTCAAAGACTCCAAACAATGTAAAGCATACGGATGCAATGATGTAGCATCTCAAATCACTATCAAACAGTCACATGGATAAATTGAATGAAATTTGTGACTCGGCTATCTTAAATGCTCATCCATAAAAGGTGTATATAAAAGACAAAAATCTTTTTGTGGTTTTCTAAAATTTTATAAAAAAAAATCTTTCTGGATTTAAAAAGAATAGAATAAGCAAAAAATAATAATACACATGATACAAACTAGCAATAGGAATCATATGATATGAACATGACAATGCATCCTATCCTAGACACGGAGCAACCCCTCAGTGAACTATGAAAACCTCTAAAGACTTCATAAGACTCTTGAATCTAAGGGCATCTAAAGGTTTCGTGAAAATATCGGCCAACTGATGGTCGGTGGGTAATAAAATCAGGAATACGACTTTCTCCTCAACTAACAATAGTATAAAGTGATCGCGTATCCTGATGTGCTTTGTGTGCTAATGGTGGACTAGATTGCGAGATATGTGTATCGCGCTCGTGTTATCACAAGAGATGGTCATGGTATCCTGTGATATCCCATAATCCTCCATCATTTGCTTCATCCACAAGAGTTGCGTGCAATAACTCCCGACGGTGATGTACTCAGCCTCCGCAGTGGATAAAGAGATGGAGTTTTGCTTATTCCTGAGCCAGGAGATAAGAGCAGAACCAAAATAGAAACACCCACCAGAAGTGCTCCTACAACCATCTACATCCCCGGCCCAATCGGCATCAGAATAGGCGGATAAACGGTCATCGGTATCAAAGAAATACCAAATACCGTATTAGAAAATTCCACTCATGTATTTGATAATACATTTTAGAGGGAGCAAGTGTGACTCTTTTGGGGACGCCTGATATCGTGCACAGACTCCAACACTAAAGGCTATGTCGAGACGACGGGCAGTCAAGTAGATAAGACTACCTATCATACTCTACTATAAGGTTTGCTCTACGTCCTTGCCTGATGTGTCCTTACTAAGCTTGATAGAAGTACTCATAGGTGTACATGCATGCTTAGCAGAGTCTAAACCAAATTTATTCACTAGGTCTCTAGCGTACTTGGATTGGAAGATGAACATACCATCCTCTAGCTGATGAACCTAGAGACCAAGAAAGAAAGTAAGCTCACCTACCATGCTAATCTCAAACCCACTTTTCATCTCCTCCTCAAAGTGGTGAGCATGATGGGTGCACGTGGATCCAAAGACTATGTCGTCCCCATAGACCTGGGCAACCAAAATAGCACCGTCATCTCTCCCGACGAACAACGTCATATCAACACCCCCTATCTTGAAGCACGGGCTATGAGATAGGAAGTAAGCCTCTCGTACCAAGCACGGGGTGCTTGCTTCAAACCATACAAGTCTTTCCTCAGATAGTAGACATGATCCGGGTGCTTAGGGTCTTCAAACCCTTTTGGTTGTTCCACGTAAACCTCCGCCTGTAGAATGCCATTTAGAAAGGAACTCTTGACATCCATCTAATATAACTTAAAGTGCAGACGACATGCGATGGAGAGTAGTAAGCGGACGGACTCAAGCCTCGTAACAGGAGCAAATGTCTCCCCAAAGTCTACACCCTCTATATGTGTGTAGCCTTGAGCGACCAACCTAGCCTTATTTTTTATTCTAGTACCATTTTCATCCATTTTATTCTTAAAAATCCACCTGGTACCTATCACATTAGTCTTACTAGTTTGGGGGACAAGTTCCCACGCATTGTTCATTTTAAACTGAAGTAACTCATCTTGCATAACATATATCTAGTGTTCATCCTTGAGTTCTTCTTTGTGATTATTGGGCTCGATTGTGGACGTGTAGCAAGAATCACTAACAACGTTCTCTAGCTCAGCATGAGTCTTAACCCCTAAAGTGGGATCGCCAACAATGGAGGCAGGGTCATGACTCTTGTGAACCCAAGCAGGTGTGTCCCCTAACACAGGAGTAGGGTCCACAGGGTGTGGGTGAGGGATAAGTAAATCGCTTCTAGAAAAGTCCTCATCCTCACACCGAAGGCTAGGATCAATAAACATCGAAGGTTCATTATCTTGGACGGTGACATTTATTGACTCCATGAACTTAGAGCTCTTCAGGTTAAAAACCCGGTACGCTCTACTATTTGATGAATATCCTAGCAATATTCCCTCTTCGCTCGGGGAGTCAAACTTTCCTAACTTCTCTCTATCCCTTAGGATGTAGTATGTACTCCCAAAGACATGGAAATATGAAAGGTTGGGTTTCTTTCCAGTCCATAATTCATATGGCATCTTAAGTGTGTGTGGACGTAGGTAAACTCTATTCACCATGTGGCATGCAGTAGACACTGTCTTTGCCCAAAATCTCCTGGCAACTTTATGACCTAGAAGCATAGATCTAGCTATTTCCTGAATCATCATATTCTTTTTCTCAATAATCCTATTTTGTCGAGGAGTCTTCATAGCAGAAAACTCATGTTTGATCCTAAGGCTATCACAGTAAAGATTTACCTTTGCTTCCTTAAATTCCGTGTCATTTTCACAACGGATACTGTTAATAGTGACTCCGTGTTGATTTTGCAGGACACAACACTTGGTCATTAAAAACTCTACAACATCAGATTTCTCTATCAGAAAACCTACAATTGAATATCTGGAGAAATCATCCACCATCACTAGGATATACCTCTTACCACCCAGACTCTCAGTAAAAGTAGGAACCATAAGATCCATGTGAATCAACTCAAGTACACATGAGGTGGTAATGGAATGTAGCTTCCTATGGGGCCTACGAATTTTCTTTCCCAACTAACAGGGTCCATAAATCGTGGAAGCTGGCTTTCCAAGTGATGGTAAGACACGTACTAGGTCCTTTTTAGCTAAACATGTCAAATCTCTAACGTTCATGTGACCTAGACGTTGGTGCCACAGATCCATACGAGTGATCATGGCACTGTTGCAGACAAGTGAGGACGCGGGCACAGTCCCATAGTAATTATCCTCTATCCTCACCCCTTGCACTAAAAGTTTACTGGCTTAATTATAGACATTACACGCATCCCGGTCAAACTTTATGGCAAAGTCAGCGTCGCACAGCTGGCTAATGCTGAGAATGTTTACTTTTGAACCTTTGATGAACAAAACATTCTCTAGCTTAGAAAATCCTGATAACTCTACTGTACCTCATCCTATGATTCTATACTTACTCCCATCTCCAAAGGAGACCCTACCTTCCTTATAATCCTATAGGTAGGAAAAAAATGAGACATCACCTGTTATATGTCTGGAGCACCCACTATTAAAATACCACTGTGAGGTATTATGTGATTTGAGAGCGACATGAACAACAAGGGCCTTTTTATCTTTCTTAAGTACCCAAGAAGAGGTGACCTTTTGTTTACCCTTGTTGTTGTTGGTTTTAGCTGGAATGTGAGAAGTATTCACTGATGGCAAAGACATCCGTCAGAATTCCTCCATTAAACTCTGTGATGTGGCAGCTAAAAACTCAACACGCTCTCTCAGACTGGCAAAATCATCAGTATGATGTGGTGGAGCAGGAGTACGTTGTGTTCGACCCAAACTATAGCACAACTCCCTGATGTGGCCTTTTCTTTTGCAGTACATAAAAAAGAACACACTCTTAGGCGGACCTGGGTTTTCTTTTCTTAGTCGAACTCTTCTTCGTGGTTTTTGACGATGGCTATATGGAGTAGTAGTAAACTCAGGAACTGGTCCATGTGCAATTTGGGACATGGAGGCACCATCAAAACCTATTCCCTGCCTATCACCAAAACTAAAACGGGACCTAGGAGCATCTTTCCCATCTTTCCAGATCTGTCCTCAATTTGAACTTGACTTCCCGTGCTCTCTCAAGATCATGAGTAAGCTGCACTACAAGGGCTTTAATATTCTTCCGAGTCTCTAGGGAGGAATGGAGCTCACTCGTAAGACTAGCCACTTGTTTAGTCATGTCCCCTTTTTCTTTATCAAAACAACTCTCTCTCTCCAAACAGTCTCTCTCTCTCTCTCTCTCTCTAAACAAACTTTCTTTCTCGACACCGACAGATTACCTTTCTCTCAAGGTAGTGCAGGTGGAGGACTTTCCCTCTCTCGCTTCTTCTAAATCTTCCTCTAAAACGGTGATCCTAAGTACTAACGATTTGTTACGCTTTTTGGTTTTAAATGACTCATTATATAACTTAGCATAGGCGCGTTGAAGATTACTCTCGCTCTCACTTGCATCATCCTCCCCCTCACTTACATCGTTCTCACTGTCGAGGTGTCACTGTGAAGCAGCATCCTTATTGTCGTGAGCAACACTAGATGTACTCACATAACTAGCCAGCATCTCTCACTGTATTTCTTAGGAGGGTCTTTAAAAATATTTTTCATTTTTATTATTTTTCTTAAAATTCTTTTTATCTTTGAAATTTCTATTTTTCCGGAATTTGAGAATTTTCTTGAAATTTTTACCAAACATAGTCAAATCATCTAAATCAAAGTCACACTCGGAATCTGACATTTCTATTTCCTTTTTTCTAGATGACTCAACTCTCTTTCTTGCCGAACCTTCACTCTTTCTATCCTGGGCATTAAGTGCAATTCCCTTATCTTTAGGCTTGACAGATTTAGGAAATATATCAATTTCTTACGTTTGTAAGTCTCCTACAAGTTCTTCCAATTTAAGCGTGTTTAAATTACCCATAGAATTTAGCACAGTGACTTTAGGAATAAAACGCTTAGGTAGTGATCTTAGAATCCTTTTAACAACTCTAGCATTAGGAATGTGTTCACCAAGTTTAAAACTAGTGTTTATAATATCGGACAACCTAGCATAAAATTCATCAAAACATCCAGTCTCAAGCATGGTGATGGTTTCAAATTGAGTTGTTAAATTTTGCAGTTTAGACTCTTTCACGGCATTGGTTCCTTTATGGGTAAGTTGTAAAACATCCCATGCCTCTTTTGACGTGGTGCACATCATTATCCATTGAAACTCGTTAGGTGTGACGGATCCGAAAATAACACTTAAACCCTTAGAATTAAAAGATGACCATTTAAATTCTTTTTCATTCCATGCAGTGACATATTTTAAATTAGTCACGTTATCAATAGTGATGGAGGGAGGTGTCCACCCTCTTTCAACCAAAATCGAAACTTTTTCATCAATGGACTTTAAAGAAGATTTAATGTGGGATTTCCAGTAAGCATAGTTTCGCTTGTCAAAAACTGGCATTTTATTATATAATTTCTCCATTTTGAACACGCCCTTTTTCAAAAATTAAATTTTTAGAAAATTGATATCTTAGAAATTTTTTTTGGAAAATTACACGGTATAATTGTGTAATTGGCTCCGATACCAATTTGAAGAGTGTGCGTGCGTTCAAATTAAGAAATTATGTAATTAAATTCAGTTTTTCAATTAAATCCTAAAATCATGCATCTAGGTGTGATTGAAATCAATATGATTATGCAAGAACAGTCAATCACAAACAAAACGCACAAATGAGGAAAAATTCCCCAAAGGGGCAAAACCTTTTTATTTTCACTATAATTTGTAAAAACGGTTACACGGATTATAATGAAAATAAGAGCGACATACGAAATACCCTTAGGCGACGATTTTGATGTCTCGACTGGAATGTCCCGCAAGAACTCCAGGTGGGCAGCAATGAAGAAGAGAACGGTTTCTCCACAAATTACTCCAAATGCGTAAAAACGATCCTCATGAAGGTTTAACGATTCACATACATAGATAGGAGTGTTTATGTGAATAAACAAGGCATAAAACCTTAAAAGTTGAAGTCTATTTTCCGAGCTATTTTTCGTAGAAATCGTGTTTAAAAAAGACTTGGAAAATGTGTAGAATGAACCCTGGTATTTATACAAAAATCAAGGCGGCGACGTCGCTCGAACTAGATAGGCATATCGCTCGAATAAAGGACACGTATTATTTGAACGACATCGCGCGAGATGCTTATCTCACTCGAACGACAGTGTGAACTCGTTTGAACGAGCTCGTCGATCGAGGCACTCCACTTCTACACTTAGAAAAATTTCTGCTTTTGATAAAAATAAATCAGACTTCGAAAAAAACATTTTCTCAAAACATTCCCAAATATTTATGCAAATATAAAACTCCAATAAATCATTTTTCCAATAATGCAAAGTGGAGTAGTGGGAAACAGTTGAGCAGTACGTCACATGAAGCATAATGCACGAGTGAAGATAATGGGTGCATGGATTCGGATAAAGGCCTTCGTGGATGATCGTGATGACGTGCCGAGTTTTGCAGTATCAGACATACAAACTATGATCTAGGGAAAATAGAAAATTCCTAGATTCTACCCTGAACATTTATAAAATTATGTCCTTACAACTCTAGCCACTCAAAAGCACACATGTGTTGCACTCTAACAGAAAGGAGAACGCGTGTTTTTTTTAAAATCCCATTTTATAGCACATTATGTTGTGCCAGTTTTGATTTGTACCTAGGAAGTCTTAAAAGGAATTTATATTCAACTTTTAAACCCAAAACATTTTAAATCCAATTTATTGAATGTTTAAAAATTATTTTAAAATGTTTAAAAAATTCCCTAAAAATATTTAAAAATATTTTATCATATCTAAAAATATTTTAATACACACACCAATGCAATGCATGAATTGTGTCCTATGTGTGATGTTTAACATCCATTTTTGCTAATGAAGGTAGTCTTGGACTGATTTTGTTGATAAAGCTTTGCAATACCATGGAGAAGATGCTTAAAAGACTACTAAATTTTGTCAACATATCCAAACTAGTTGGAACTACTATATGGAACACACTCAAGTAAGTCAACCACATCATGTGTTCTAAATCGTCCCTCTGGACATTGGAGGAAAAAATCCCTTTAGTAACCCATACTCGTGAGTAAAAAAGTAAAATCCTAGATTACAAAAGAGCTAATTTACCTATTCCTATCATAGACTCGAAAATAAGAGAGAAAAAATACATTACTCAACTAATTACAGACCAATACCCTAATTCGACAAGATTGTGCCATGGATCTGTAAATTAGAATGCTTGAAATAAAACACTTGGTGGCCTATTAGTTGAATTATGTTAAGATATAACAATAGAATCTAAGTCGTTACTCATGTTCTTCTCCCATATTTTTTCTCAACTAGACAACATAGTAAAAATATATATATAAATAGGGATACAAGATGAATTATTCTACATAGATAATGTCATAAGAAAGGGTAATATCGAGGGTCTCCTACATTATCAAGATAAAGGAGACGTATTTTATCATTTGTGAACAATAGTATCCTACATCCTCAGAAAACAATTATAAGCATGAAAATTACTGAGGATATGACAAATATGTAGAATATATTATATAAGCACAATCATCCCTATGGCTTTCCTAAGTGATTCAAACCTAATATTGTCCAACTGTTTGGTAAACAGGCCAGCCAATTATTTTTCAGTGTTAATATATTCAATATCAAGTTCCTTAGATTCAATAAGTTCACAAATAAGGTGATGCCCAAACTTGTTATGCTTAGTTCACGAGTGTTGTATAAGATATTTCGATATGTTAATAGCACCCTGGTTATCATAATACATGGTTAGTTTATCTTTGACAATTCCATAATCATTAAGCATTTCTTTGATCCATAAATGTTGAGCACAACAACTACCCACATCTATATATTCGGATTCAGTAGTTGAAACGGATATACAATTCTATTTTTTACTACTCCATCCTACAAGATTATTTACTACATAGTAACAGGCCGCAGACGTGCTCTTACTATCGTCTAAGCATCATGCCCAGTCACCAATGGTGTAACTAACTATAGAGCTAGTAGTGTCTTTTGTGTACCAAATGACATTCTTTATTGTTCCCTTAACATATTTTATTATCCCTTTTACACTAAAACATGACATTTTTTAGGCGCGCATTGATATTGTGCACATAAACATACATCAATGGAAATATCTGGTCTAGATATAGTGAGGTATAATAAATCCCTATCATGTTTCTATATAAGGTGGGATGTATATCTTTCCCATGTTCCTCTTTAGATAATTTTGTGAATGTGCTCATGGGTGTACCTGCTATTTTGGAATTATCAAGACCAAACTTTTTAATAAGATCACTAGCATATTTCGATTGTTCTATGAATAATCCATCACTAAACTTTTTAACACCTAAAAGATTGCAACTCCCCCATTAGGGACATCTGAAATTTATAGTGTATTATATTAGAAAAGTATTTTACTTGATTAGAGGAGGTGGAACCAAATATGATATCATCTACGTAAACCTGGGCAATCAATAAATGGTGTTCTATCTTCCTAACAAACAATGTTTGGTCATTGCCACCACACTTAAATCCTTTATTGACTAAAAAGGTCAAGAGGCGCTCATATCGGGATCTAGGAGCTTGATTTAATCTATACAATGCCTTCTTAAGTCTAAAGACATGGTTAGGGAAAGAGGGATCCCTAAAGCGTTAGGTTTCTTTACATATAGTTCCTCTGAAAAAATACCGTTAAAAAATGCGGATTAACATCCATTTGAAAACGTTTGAATTAAAATGACACGATATAACAAGAAGGAGAGGAACAGAATCAAGTCTTGTGATAGTTGAAAAAGTACCGTCAATGTTTATTCCCTCTATATGAGAACATAGTTTCACTACTAACCTAGCCTTGTTTTTAACTATAACCCCATTCTCATCAGTTTTGTTTTTAAAAATTCAACGGGTGCCAATAACCATCTTATCTTCAGGCCGTGGGATGAGATACCAAACATCATGACTCTGAAACTGGACAAGATGTTCTTGTATAAGATTAATCCTGAACGGGTTGCAAAGGGCATTGTTTATAGTTTTGGGTTCTACTAGAGAAACAAAACATGCAAAGTTAGCCACTTTTTAAAGTTAGGATCGTGTTCGCACTGGCTCAGATGGGTTACAAACAACCTTGTTGAGGGGGTAGTCATTAGAAACCAAGGTTGGTACCGCGGGGCCCTCAGGTGGCAGTGAATCATCTATCTCAGGAGAGTGAGGGATACAAACAATTTCAGACTCATCCGGGGCTACTGTTTGACTGTCATAACTCTCTGCACAAGTTTCATTTACACTTATATTAATAGACTCCATGATGACTTTGTTACACAGATTATAAGAACGGTAAGACCTACTTTATTGGGAGTAACTAAGAAAAAATTCCTTATCACATCGGGTATCGAATTTTGAAACATTTTCTCGATCTTTACAGACATAACAAACACTCCCAAAGGTTCTAAAGTACTTCAAGTTAGTTTTTTCTTATTATACCACAGTTCATAGGATGTCTCTTTGGTATTTTTTCTGAGGTATACACGGTTAATAATATGACACGCCATCTGGGTTGCCTCAACCCAAAAGTATTTTGGCAAACCCTTTGCATGTAAAATTACCCTAGTCATCTTTTAAATGATCCCATTTTTGCGTTCATCAATGTCATTCTGCTGAGGTGTCTTAGATGAACTAAACTCATGTTTGTATCCATTACCTACAAAGTATTCTGTAACACCTAAGTATTTAAACTTTCCACCTCTGTCACTTTTTTATGCGAGATACTCGGGTATCCTTCTCGTTCCCAATTTTTAAATGAAATTTTAAGAATTCACGGAAAGTGTCAGATTTATTTTTATAAAAGCGACCCAAGTAAATCTTATAAAATCATCCACCATGATAAGAATATAACTGTTACCACATAAGATGATACTTCTAGAGGGAACCATAAGGTCCATGTGGATTAATTCAAGAGGTTTCAAAGTTAAAATATCTTTAACCTTCTTATGAGCAAATTTACTCATCTTCCCCACTTGGCAGGGACCACAAACAAAGTTAAAAGTATTTTTAATTTAAGGCAAACCTCTAACTATTTTTTGGGAGTTTAATCTACGAAGGGTATCAAAATTTGTATGTCCCAATCGATTGTGCCCTGAATCAGAATCATCCAATCTGTCAACCTTGCAAGATTCAGTCTTTGGAATCATTGTGTAATAGTTATCTACAGTTTCATTTCCTAAAAGAATAAAGTTACCCTCTTCATTCAAAATTTTGAAATTCATTTTAGATAAGGTGATAATATGATTGGAATAACAAAACTGGTATATTCTTAGTAGGTTAGCCTTAAGACATTTAACTAGTACGACATCATATAGAGCAGGGAGCCCTTCTTCACATAGTTTTTCCTTACCAATGATCTGGGATGAGACTCCATCACCAAATAGAACACTACCTCGAGGGAAGTCTGTCTTATTTGTCAAATTGATCTCATCCCCAATCATGTGTTTGGAACACTCGAAATCCATGTACCAACCGGCTAAGGTGCGTTGGGCCTTAAAATATGTTATGACTACATTGCACTTGAGCTAGGGTACCAAGTCATACTTTCTAATCCAAATAGGCATGGATTTAAAAAATTCTTGGCCTTTGATTTAGAAAAGGTTTCAGGGGTCTTTCTAAAAGGTTTTTTCTTAGTTTTAGGTCCCCCCTTTTCTTCCCAGAGTTAGCGTTATGTGTGGTCTGGTTTCTGACAACATACTTATTCCTACTCTTTCTCCAATACATAAAGTTCTGTTAGGTAGGTGTGTACAACCTTTTTCCTAGAAAACACTCAGTAACGGGGTGCCCATAGACATTTCAATAGGAGAAATAGTGATGCGAAGTAGGCTTAACTTTATCATCTAAGTCCTCAAAGATAGGTTTGGTCTGGTAAGAAACATTAGTCCAAATTTCACATGTCTTAGTGTTTTGTCCGAGGTCTCTTGCAGGTGGACGGACATACTTATCTTTTTCCATTAGGTTTTGGTTGCAATAGAGACATGAAAATGAAACATTTCTTTCCGAGGTTTTTGTAAAGCCTGGCCTTATTTACAAAAATAACATTTTTAGGATAGACAATTTCCTTGTTAGTCACAACCTTTTCCCCAAAACCCAGTCCAGATTTGTCTTAACAATCCATTTTATTTCCTATAACATTTTTTTTCATAAGATTTATCTTATGTTTCAAAATGCGAACCCTTTTTAAATACGTTTGAAGTAACCTTGTATCTTTATTCTAAGACAACATTTTTCTAACATATGTTCTTTATTTTGAAAGAAAATTCTTTTGACTCTGTCTCATGAGTAATACATTGTGCAGTATAATCTTCTGTATTCTTCCTAATAATTTACTAACTTGTTCAACACGTTCAGTCAATTTCTTAACAATCTTATCTAGCTTGACATTCTTTTCAAGAGTTTTACTGCATAACTCTTGAACATTGGGTGGGTCATCATCAGACTCACTAAGTGAAGTGTGTGTAGTGTCCCCCATCATTTCATTTTGTGCAGTTGAACTCACACACACATTCAATTCATCAACATTGTTGTCACTTTGACTCACCCGTAAAGTAAAACTATCTATATCATTTTCAACAGTAATAGTTATAATAATTTTACTAGTAGGAATAGCATCAACATCAACAGGCATAATACAGTCATTAGTAACATTATCAATAAGTAAACATGCATTGTCATCAGAGTATATGATTTTGGCATAAAAGGACATGCACGATTCATTAATAATGGATGACTCGGGCTCGTCTTCATCAGAATCACTTGAGTCGTCCAAAGTTTTGCACATATTAGCCCTCCCATTATTATTATTCAAATTAACTCTACATTTAGCAACAATGTGCCATATTTTACCGCAACAATCACATTTAATGTGGCGATTATCAGTATTATGCCTATGGTTATCATCGGTCTGTTTGTCATCATTTATGTCATGAGTTTTGTGAGTTTGAGAGTTTTGATAACCATGTCTCCCCTATTTAGAAAAAACATAGTTTCTAAACTTTATGATTTTCTAAAATTGTTTGCTCATGATAGCAATTTGGTTATCCAAATTGTCTAAATCACAGTCCTCATTAAGGTCGAGGTCAAAGTCACGTGGGTTCATCTAATACCTTGTATATTTTTGGAATAAAAATAAAACTTAATAGCGATTACTAAATTTGGTAAAATTAAATAAATCAAGGTTGTGAGTAATTAGACTCGGTATTATCTATAAAGACTTTAATTATTTGGAATAAGTCAAAAGGGATTTTATTTTAAATAAAAATTATTTACATGTCACGTCGCAATTAAAATATATTTTTGGATAAAAATATTCAGGACATAATTAAAGAGGTATTACGGAATCGTTCAGGCATTTTAGTCCTTTAGTAATGATCCCGGGGCATATATATATATATATATATATATATATTTGGGAGTTACATCCAAGAACCCTAGACATAGCCACCCAAGAGGAGGAGGAAGGACACCATAGGAGGAGGAACATAGGCTCCTCTACCCAATCTTAGGCAATAATTCTCTTTCCATTCTTATTCAAATTGTACTAATATTATATTAATGTTGATACCATGCTTAGAATAAGGTTTAATCATGTGTTGAGACTCCATATTTAAAGACCTTTTGAATTGGGTAAAAATTGATTATAATTGTGTAACCCATGTTTGGATCGATAACCCTTTGTATCAATTATGTATTCATGTGGTTTGAATGGAAGATTCATCATAGAAGATAGGTTATATAACTCTTAAACTAATATGGAAATCATTATTGTAGGATAAGATGAAATCTAGAATTTTCACGTTCATAGTTTCTTAAAAGATCTTGATGATTTGATATAAATCCTGGAAGCAATTTGATGTTTAAACATGTTTAGAATTACCTCATGATCTTTTAGAGACTTCATCCATATCATATTTTAAGTTATTAATTTATTATGAGGATCTTTGGTTTGATAAGTTTTGGGTTGAAGAATTCCGTCATGAGAAAACTGCAGACCTGCGCAAAACTAGTATGTACGATCCGGTTCGGCCCCAATTACGAACCGATTCGGGGTACCTACTCATAGATTTTTTTTTGCGATCGCCTGGGCACCCACCTCGTATTTTTCTAATTTGTTTTGTTAATTAGTTATGATTTTTCTACGAAAGGGTGTACGAGACCATATGAACAGATGATTTACGCGGGATTCTTGAATAGATCTATATAAAATAAATATATAAAAGTTCAGGATGTACCTAGATGATTTGGGAAATTTTCTTAGGGGCACATAGAGGATAGAACCCTAAAAGATACGATGAAAATATTATGATTAATTCGGGGAGAGTTTAAATAAAAAGAAACACTTATTTGGGATAAGTCGAATGTATGAGGTTAAAATTAATAATTACCGTATAACAATATTAATTAGTAATGTGTCCTAAGCCTATGGGGCTAAGTCTAAATGGTTGATGCCGATTGTGATAGTAGGTTAAGTGAGATTACTTACCCATATTAGTGGATTTCTTATATATGTACATATAACCCTTATTCACTCTAGTTGACTCCTTATATATGTACATATAAACCTTATTGAAAAGATAATAATGAGCGAATAGTTATAAATAGTCTGGAACGATTTATGTTTAAGTCAAGAGGACAACATACTAAGGTCATTAAATGTGTTGGTAAAGGTAATTGGGGATAACTATACCTATACTCATGCTCGTAAGGTTAGTTTGATGATAAGTATACCTATGATGTTTTGGAAAGGTTAGATGAGAATAATTGTACTTATATATATATATATATATATATATATATATTAAAGTGAAAGGAATTATGAAATAAATGTGATTTATGTCCAAAAATAATTTTATGAGACTTTATATTTAATTAGATAGGAGTCATAGGATAATGACTTAAAATGAGTTATGGAATAATTGACAAAAATGTTATAGTTAAGCCAAGAAGGCTATATTTTACATGGATTGAGATTTCCTTGGGTTAAAGTAGTTATAGAGTAATTGGTTGTACATATTGGATAATTATATGTATTATATTATTTGTATGGACATACCAATGTTTGTGGACCATCCTATCACCTTGGGGGTTCGCGCATTCGGATCGGGTACCACACGTCGGCATATTTGGGCTTGACGATGTTTAGGACATATAAGCACTATGTGGAGGTGCCATCTACGAGAGGTAGGTGTTGAAGCTGACCCTTCTTGTGGCACCGTAGGGTATGGGCCGTGTATAGGTGTCCTGCGTTGGGACTGCTCCCAACTTGTATGTGTTTTGTAATGTCGTTTAGGATAAGAGATTCCTCCGTACTTGCCGAGACACCCGGTAGATGCCTTATATATATATATATATATATATATATATATATATACGTATGTAGTTCGACCTCTCAAAAGCCTCCGTGAGGCTAATCCCATTTTCTCATGTTTTTACTTTTTTTTAATTAACATCTACACGTGCCTCACAATTGATTTGTCCACATTTCATCAACCAAAAACTACCTCTCCACGATGGCTAAAATGAAACTCCCCATTCCCCACGTTTTTTCGAATCACATCCACACATAAAACTTTTGAAACCTTTCCATTGTTAGTGAATATATATTTTGTTAGCTTTCTCCTTTATGTGCTGCCCCTGTAACATCGGTTTTCTACTGTAGCACCTCCATCATCACCCTCTTTGTTAGTCCCCTCAAGTCACTGAAATAAAAGCTGTGTCCATCTCTGTAAAAAGACGCTCTCTTAGACGAAACTTCTCCCACCACATGGCATTCCCCCTCTTGGTGATCACCGTCGTTGCAGGTAATGCGTCACATTTTTCGTAGAGTTGTTTTTATAGAGTAAAACTGATTGTGTTTTGCATAATATATTGCCTACAATCTATTATACATTTACGCACAATTTTTCTATTGAGAATCCTCTCATCTTTTAACCCTTGCTTTATTCTTTCTGGTGTGATCAATAGAAAGAAGAACTTTTGTACTTCTTTAAAACTACAAACATCTCTACCACCAGTTATTCGGAATACAAAATTGTCAATGTGGATGTATTTGCCTCTCACTCTCTTTATATATATGTATACCCCTCTTTTCTTCTTAGAGAACAACTGGTTTAGAGGTAAACACCCAAACATCAATCCCCACAACATAGTGGACTTGAATGTATCACACATTGGTATCAACGGTTCAATTCCCGCCGTCGAGATTCCCTGCATCGGCCTTCATAGGAAATGTAGATCTATGCGGAGGACAATTGCCGTCGTGCAACGCATTCTTCCCCTCACCGTCCTCATCACCGGAACGGCCACCAAACCCACTGCACCACAATAAGTCCCCAAAGCTATCATGGCTATATCAGTGGGTGACCCTAACCATATTATTTCGAAATAAAAACTACCTATGACCCATTTTTACCAAACCAGCTCTCAGTGACCCATTTTAGGGTTCAGTGTAAGATCCGATTAAAGGGAAAATGGTTAGATTTTCCATTGAAAATAAAGGAGAAATAATGGATCCATTGAATATGTGGGGGGAGAGAGAGAGAGTGATTCTACCCGTGAAAATGTCCATAATATGCGGGAGTTTTTTTTATTAGTGGGTGTGTGGATGGTTGTATTTGTTTTAAAATTTGGTGAATCGCTTAAGAAGGTGAGACTTAATTTTTTTATTTTAAAGAAACTCAAAAATCAGGAAAAATCAGATTTAGAGTTTGACTCATCATCACCACTACATGCATGCATACATATATATGTACCCTCTATCATGTCTTTACAACCCCCTTTTTTTTTACGAAGCCAAAAATGGGCAATTGCGTGTATATGTTTTTGGTTGTAAACTTCTGAACAGGTGTGTGTATGCGTAGGTTGGTATTAAATTTTTTATTTTATTTTCTATTTTTTTGTGATGCGTCTAATACTTTTTCTTTACTAATTAGTCATTACTTTTTGTAGGACATTTACGCATCTATATGTCTACATTCATCCGGCTGCTACCCTACCTCCCCACACCATTTCATTGCCCGAATAATGTGATGTGCATAGAATATAAGAGAAACTCATCCAGGGAAGTGATTGTCCAACTAGAACGTGAAAAATAGAAATATATAATCTAACTAAACTATAGGCAGAAATATGCGTTTTTGTTTGTTCATTTGTTTTCACTCTACATGGAGTGGGGAGACGTGGCAAAATATAGCAGAGGAGGGTCATTGTTAGGGCGCAAAAAATAAAAATAAAAACTAGATTCGTCGATAGGATATACAAAGTGGGCTTTCGGTATCAAATGAGATTTTATAATGAGGACTGTAAAAACAGATTTTTGTTTTGCAGGTAATTGATAAATGATGACATATATATATATATGTAATATCAACTATGAAGACAATTTTATTTTCTAAATATGATTTAGATTCGTGTTAATTCTTCGTGAATTTTTTTTTTCGAAAAAATTTTTTTTCGAAAAAAAATTTTTTCGAAAAATTTTTTTTTCGAAAATTTTTTTTTTCGAAAAATTTGGGAAATCTGAGTTAGGTTCATTTTTTGGAAAAAAAATTATATATATTTTTTGGTTTGAAATTTTTTTAATTACAAATTTAGTTGGAAATACTTCTGCATTGCTGAAATTCTTTTTTTTTTTTTTTGCTTAAATCATATATTGTTTGCTAAAAATAATTTATTATTGATGTAAATCAATTTTTATATGTTGAGAATCATTTCGTATGCCGAAAATACTTTTATATTGCTGAAAAATATTTTGTATTGCTAAAACTAAATTTTCAGTTGCTGAATTTTTTTTATTATTGCTGAAAATCGTTTTTTGTTTGCTGAAAATCATTTTATATGCTGAAAATAAGTTTATATTGCTGAATATCATTTTTTTATTGCTGGAATAATATTTTATTTGCTGTTGTTTTAAGATTTGTTTTCAAAAAAATTATGTTAGGGAAAAAATGACCTTATTTTATGTCATGTGCCACGCACATGCCTAATGTTTCCCTCAATAAATTAGCGGAGATGGATGACAGAGTAATTTTTTAATTGTTGTATGGGAATCTGAATTATATAAAAAGACCTTCATGTTGTTTCGTGTCTCCTTTAACTAGATTATTATTTTTACCGTGTTATCGGCACAGGCACACAAGAACCACATAAAAGAAACATAAAATAACATGATTTTTTTTTATAGATATTTAGTTGATGGTCCTATTTTCTTGAATTTGTTAATTTTTAGTCCTATGTCATAAATCTTTTGTTCTAAGTCGCAAAATAATTAATATATCTTTGCATTGTTGGTAGAAATATCCCTGCAATCAATAAAATGACATCGATAATTTTAAAATCTAGGACTTCCAACTAATTATAAAACGATATGGAAGTGAATCCCAATTTTTTTTAAGATTTAGAACTTGAAATTAAAGGCCCCTTTTTTTATATATATAATTCAGATTTCCATAATAAACAACGAGGCAATATGTTAGTCTACAAAATATAGTCTGATTCATTTCCTCATATTCATTTCAAATATTTCCTCATATTTATTTCAATTAATTTGCGTTTTTCATCATATTAATTAATTTACATGTTCATGATTATAGTTATGATCATTTCTTTAAATACTCATACTAATTATATATTAAATTATATATTAGAATAATCTATTTCAAAATATGTTACACCCGACCGTGCATCGCACGGGTTACCACTAGTATATATATATACAAATTGCGGTGTGTCTTACATGGGAATGTGTCCTCTTAGTCTAAAGATGTAAAGAATGCTTCCTGATAATAAAGTTGGGCTAATAAAATGATGCGGATAATTAAGGACTAAGATGAGTCTTAATGAATAATGTGGTTGACAATTATTAATGAAAACAATAATTGAGCAGTCTAAGAGTATAAACAAAAATTAAAGAGAAAAAAATATGGTAGAAAATTATTAACGTTATTAATAATTTTGTAGCCTAAGAGAATGCAACCTAAAAATCTAATGGGGCAGATTGTGAGAAGTAATAATTAAATATCAAATAGTCGAAAGAGATAGACTAAGGTTATCGAATATTATATGAGATCAAAATAAGAACTCAGTTTATATCAAAATGTGTAGCCATGTTATGACTCTATCCGGGGGCTAGAGTGTTAAGTATAAATCCCAACTTTTAGTGAACGCATCGCTAGATGTTTTATTCTATACATGTCAAATTAAACAATAGAAGTAACAATTGACATTATTATTTGAGGATACTGAAGAGTGGGTTTTTGTCAAATAAAGAAATTGTTTAATTAAATCTCAATTTTTTAATTAAATTCTAAAATATGCATTTAGGTGTGATTAAAATCAATATGATTGTTAACGCAAAAATTCTCCATCTACGAGGACCAATCAGAAACGGACACATGTCATCCTACCTGGTAATATTCGACACCCGAGGAGAGTTGGTCGGCATCCGAGGAGAGTTGGTCGGCACCCGAGGAGTGTTATTCGGCACCCGAGGAGAGTTGGTCGGCATCCGAGGAGAGTTGGTCGGCACCCGAGGAGTGTTATTCGGCACCCGAGGAGAGTTGTTGGTCGGCATACCAACCAGGAAGATCAAAGGATAACTATGCATTTAATGTGAATTAATGAAGATGACAACGCATTTAATGAGCCTTAATGTACATTTATACTGTATTAATAGATGACAACACATAGCATACCAAGCAATTCAACAATTAGATTCGTTGAATGTAGACATAAATGTCTACATACAGTGAATCTCTTTATCTCCCATCACTATAAATACATATATCCCCTTAGCCAGAAGGGAGGAGATCCGGGGGAACCTAGAAACCCCATACACAAGATACATATCCTTTCTCTCTCTACACCGTATGGTGCTATTGTAAACCCCTGGGAATAAAATAACAGTGGACGTATGATTTATTCATAGCCGAACCACTTTAAAAATCTTTGTCTCTTATGTGCTTGATTGGATTGCTTTCATCTATTTATCTGTGATCATAAAAATGGGATTCGGTCCAGTTTTTTTCATCAACAATGATCATGCAAGAACATTCAATCACAAACAAAACACACAAATGAGGAAAAATTTCCAAAGGTGAAAAACCTTTTTATTTTCACTATAATTTGTAACAAACAGTTACACGGATTACAATGAAAATAAGAGTGACATACGAAATACCCTCGGTGTCGGTTTTGATGTCGTCGGCTGGAATCTCCCGTAAGAACTCCAGGTGGGCAGCAATGAAGATGAAGATGGATTCTCCACAAATTACTCCAGGTGAGTAAAAACAATCCTCTTGAAGGTTTAACAATTCACATACATAGATGGGAGTGTTTATGTGAATAAATAAGGCATAAAACCTTAAACGTTGAAGTTTATTTTCTGGGCTGTTAATCGCAGATATCGTGTGTGGAAAATACTTGGAAAATGTGTATAAAGTGATCATATATTTATACAAAAATCGAGGCGGCGGCGGTGTTCGAACGAGATCAGCATGTCACTCAAATGAAGGACAGGTGTCACTCGAACGAGATCGCGCGACATGCCTATCTTGCGCGAACGACATTGCTATGTTGTTTGAACGAGATCGTCGATCGAGGCACTCCTCTTTTACACTTAGAAAAATTTCTACTTTCTATAAAAAAAAAACATTTTAGACTTCAAAAAATATTTTTCTGAAAAATTCCCAAATATTTATGCAAATATAAACAACTCCAATAAATCATTTTACCAATATTGCGTAGTGGAGTAGTGGAAACTGTTGAGAAGCACGTCGCATGAATCATGACGCACATGTGAAGATGATGGATGCATTGATTCGGATCAAGACCGTCATGGATGATCGTGTTAACGTACCGAATGTAGCGGTATCAGACATACAAACTATGATCTAGGGAAAATAGAAAATTCCTAGATTCTACCCCGGACATTTATAAAATCATGTCCTTACAAATATCCCCATATGTCTATGCTGGTACATATATAAAAAGTCCGAATTATGCTATCTCAATAAAACAAATGACATACAAGAAAATATCCCCATTAAACCCTCAAACAGAGAATACTAAATGGCATATCACCAATCAAACTTCAACAACTTCAAATCTTCAGCACTTCAGAAACTCCCAAAGCTTTTCTCGTTAGGGTGTGCAATCCAAAGATTATCAAATTTGCACCTATACACATGACATAAAGCAAATACCCGTGACAAGCAACAGTTTGAAATATAATGATATGCAAAAATCAAATATAAATCAAGCTTGAGCAAATCATTGATAAATAAACCAAACACTAAAATAATTCTCCCCTATAATTCATTCTTCCCATTTTTATGATGTCACTAAATAGACAGATATGAGAAGCATAAATATGAAAAATGTCACAAGGTAGTAAACTTCTATTTTTGAATTTTTCAAATTTTTTACACAAAATATAAAACAAAGAATCACACCATGAAAGAACACAAGAACAACCAAGTCGATGATATCATAAATGTAGGGGTGTGATCAAATTCGATAGGAAAATCAATGCATACAAACATGACATATGTTCACGATGAATATCGGATACTCCTAACAAATAAACTCAACATCTTCCTTAGGTGTAAAAAGATGAAAATATGAGACATTGACTCAATCAAATCAGCAAAACAAAGCTCAAAGTGATTTCCACACTAATAATATCCAAAACGATTCAATGCTTTTTCAGGACTTTCAAGGAAGTGCAAACCCATTTAAATTCTTGAACCAAACTCCCTCAGATTTATATTTTGAATAGAGATGATCTAAATTCTCAAACTTTGGAGAATTAATGGTGAAACCTAATGGCCCATATACGACATGAATTTCTTTTTATTGCCTTAAAAAATTTTCTGGCTCTTTTAACCTCTTTGGACCCCGGATAGTAAAATTCCTCAATTTTTTAGGTCCGATTTAACGACGGATTAATCGCAAAGGATAGATATGAACCTTTCGTAGCCCTTCAATATTAAAAAAAATATCACACAATCTCACCAACTCGGATTTACATGCATTCTAATCTTGTCAAGTTTTATCGCTTAAGGTTCATTGTATAGACGGAATTGAGATCGAAACATTCAAGCCAATATGTGACATACAAGTTCAATAATCAAATAAAACTATGCATGTGTGCAATAAAGCAGATAAGGAGTCAAACATTTAGAAAGACATCACTAGTCACATCTCAAAGACTGCAAACAATGTAAAGTACATGGATGCAATGATGTAGCGTTTCAAATCACTATCAAACAGTCACATGGAAAATGGAATGAAATTTGTGACTCGGCTATCTTAAATGCACATCCATAAAAGGTGTAAACAAAAATACAAAAATCTTTTTGGATTTTTCAAAAAATTATCAAAATAAAATCTTTTTGTGCTTTTCGAAATTTTTTATAAAAAGAAAATCTTTTTGGATTTTTCAAAAAAAATATAAAAATTTGAAAATAAAAAAAAACTAATGGTACATGCTAGAAATAGGCAAAAGAGACATCATGTAAAACACCCTATGCTAGCAAACATGACAAGACCTCAACCGAGAAGAGCAGTGCAGTTTTTCAAAGATGGTGACATCTTTTGAACCAACTCCATAAGATCATGTGTGGTCTTGACCAAAAACTTCACTTGCTCGTGAATATGTGCAAACTCTCTATCATTATGTGAAAGAAAAGTATTATGAATGGGTGCATGTGCGGGGACGTGTGAAGTGGCATGATATGGCACAAAACCCAACTTAGAACAAAACTCCCTAAGATGTCCTCGCTTCTTGTAGTGGGAGAAAACATAAACCGGCATAAGAATTGATTTATCAAGAATTTTGGGATGATCTTTCCTAGACGGGCACCCAAGAGACCCACTCACCAAAGTGGATATAGGCCCAGGCGCATTAAAAGTAGTGAATGCACCGTCATTACCTCTTTCAACATCATTTAAAACGATATAGGGAACCATCTTATCAATCGTCTCAAATGCGTTCTCTAACGAGACTTGGACCTCTTGTTCTTGTTTGAGCTCATCCTCGAGATGGGATACACGTGTTGTCAAACTAGACGCCGTGTTGGTCAAGTCATATTTTTCCCTTTTTAGCTCAGTATTCTCTTTCTTCAACTCACAAATCCAAAGACCTAGGATCCCATTTGACCTTTTTGTTTCCATGGTCTCAATAAACAACTTTCTAAAAGATTTTCAGATCATACATTCATCTCCATTCTCATCCTCACTATCGCTTAAGGTAGCGGGCATGGAAACTTTCTTTACCTTTCTCCTAAGTCTAGTGGGACACTCAAATTTATTATGCACTATCCCATCGCACTCAAAACATCTAATCTTCCCAAGGTTTTCCTTTCTCTTTTTTTATTCTCACAACAACTCTCTCTCTCTCTCATAACAATCTTAAATTTTTATCTAAAGCGGTGATCCTAAGAACTAATGCTTTGTTACGCTTTTTGGCTTCAAATGACTTAGAATATAACTCAGCGTAGGCGTGTTCAAGATCAATCTCCCCCTCACTCACTCACTTCGTTCTCACTATCGAGGTGTCCCTATGAAGCAGCATCCTCATCATCGTGAGGAGCACTAGAGGTACTCACATGACTAGCCATAAATGCATTAAAGTTATACTCATGCGGTGACTCGTCTCCAAATTCCACCGACTCGACCTCACTTTCGTCACTAAGGGTAGCATTAAGGACATCTTTGCCCTTTTCTTTTGCAAGTCTATTCAGCCTAGTAGCACACTCAAAAGCTCTATGACCCTTACCATCGCACTCATAACATCTCTCACTGTCTTTCTTAGGAAGGTCTTTAAAATCTTTTTCATTTTTCTTTTCAAATTTATTTTTCTTAAAATTCTTTTTATCTTTGAAATTTCCATTTTTCTTGAATTTGAGAATTTTCTTGAAATTTTTAGCAAACAGAGCCAAATCATCTAAATTAAAGTCACACTCGGAATCAGACATTTCTATTTCCCTTTTTCTAGATGACTCAAATCTCTTTCTTGCCGACCCCTCACTCTTTATATCCTGGGCATTAAGTGCAATTCCCTTATCTTTAGGCTTGACAGATTTAGGAAACATATCAATTTCTTACGTTT
Organism: Sambucus nigra; assembly: GCA_949130495.1. Lineage (NCBI taxonomy): Eukaryota > Viridiplantae > Streptophyta > Magnoliopsida > Dipsacales > Adoxaceae > Sambucus > Sambucus nigra. The sequence continues at coordinate 48,374,883 of OX422219.1, read as the reverse complement.
GTAAGTCTCCTACAAGTTCTTCCAATTTAAGCGTGTTTAAATTACCCATAGAATTTAGCATAGTGACTTTAGGGATAAAACGCTTAGGTAGTGATCTTAGAATCCTTTTAACAACTCTAGCATTAGGAATGTGTTCACCAAGTTTAAAACTAGTGTTTACAATACCGGACAACCTAGCATAAAATTCATCAAAACATACAGTCTCAAGCATGGTGATGGTTTCAAATTAAGTTGTTAAATTTTGCAGTTTAGACTCTTTCACATCATTGGTTCCTTTATGGGTAAGTTGTAAAACATCCCATGCCTCTTTTGACGTGGTGCACGTTATTATCCATTGAAACTCGTCAGGTGTGACGGATCCAGAAATAACACTTAAACCCTTAGAATTAAAAGATGACCATTTAAATTCTTTTTCATTCCATGCAGTGACATATTTTAAATTAGTCACGTTATCAACAGTGATGGAGGGAGGTGTCCACTCTCTTTCAACCAAAATCCAAACTTTTTCATCAATGGACTTTAAAGAAGATTTAATGTGGGCTTTCCAGTAAGCATAGTTTCTCTTGTCAAAAACTGGCATTTTATTATATAATTTCTCCATTTTGAACACGCCCTTTTTCAAAAATTAAATTTTCAGAAAATTGATATCTTAGAAAAATTTTGCGGAAAATTACACGGTATAATTGTGTAATTGGCTCTGATACGAATTTGTAAAATATGACTGTGTGATAATTGTATCAAAAAAATCCTTGAAAAATCATGATCACGCAATAAATTAGCGTAACCCGCTCTGATACCAATTTGAAGAGTGCGCTTTTGTTCAAACAAAGAAATTATTTAATTAAATCTCAATTTTTTAATTAAATCCTAAAACATGCATCTAGGTGTGATTGAAATCAATATGATCATGCAAGAATAGTCAATCTCTAACAAAACACACGAATGAGGAAAAAACCTCCAAAGGGGAAAAACCTTTTTATTTTCTCTATAATTTATAAGAAACGGTTACACGAATTACAATGAAAATAAGAGTGGCATACAAAATACCCTCGGGTGTCGATTTTGATGTCGTCGACTGGAATCTCCCTCAAGAACTGTAGGTGGGAAGCAATAAAGAAGAAGATGGCTTCTCCACAAATTACTCCAGACGAGTAAAAAAAATCCTCTTGAATGTTTAACAATTCACATACATAGATGGGAGTGTTTATGGGAATATACAAGGCATAAAACTTTAAAAGTTGAATTTTTTTTGGGGCTGTTAATCGAAGAAATCGTATGTGAAAAAGTCTTGGAAAACGTGTAGAAAGTGAGCCGATATTTATATGAAAATCGAGTCGGCGACGGCGTTCGAATGAGATCAGCATGTTGCTCGAACGAAGGATAGGTGTTGATCGAACGAGATCGCGCGACATGCCTGTTGATGTAAAAAATTAGATTATCCCTAATTATTTAATCACAGATAAAAAATAAATAAGACAAGAGATTTTTAAAGTGGTTCAGCCTTGAAAAAATGGCCTACGTCCACTGTTTGTGTTATTGCTGACTGTTTGCAGAATTCTCGATAATGGGTTTACCAAGAAATTCTGAGTCCCCTACTAATGAGGAGGTTACAATGTATTTATAGCCTCGAGGCGATACAAATGAAAGAATAATACACAGCTGTCTAATAGGTGTATGCGTCTGTGTGATAATAATGAGCATTAAATGTTCAGTCATCCTCTTGATTATCCAGATATGAATGCTCTGTACGAGATGCAGCTCGGACCGCCTAAGATGCTCGGACCGCCTAAGTAGCTCGGTATACATGAGTTTATCGGTACAGTAGAGTTCCTCGGAGAACACCTGTTGCTCGGAGCGTTCTGAGTTGGTCGGGGAGGTTGAGTTCCTCGGAGTCAAGGTGTTATTCAAAAATGTTTACGGGTGCTATGTAAATTGACATGTGTCTCCACATAATCGTTCCACGTCAGCATACTAAATTTGGTATCAACAAAAGCCCCCAATGTTTCAGAGTTTGATGTTTAAGAAAAGTATGGAACATTACGCTACCTAAACTTTATGGATTTTAGACAATCGTTCATTGTTTATAGCCCCTTTTTGAATGCATAGTATCAGGCTTTTTAAAGTATTTCGAATTTTAATAACCGTTTCGTGTTTCGTTCCTATTTCTTCTTTTTAGCCGCCGGATACGCAATCGTCCATCTTGGTCATCATTGCTTTTCTCCATTCTCGAGGTAAAGTATTTAAACGCTTCAGAAAACTTGATCGTCTTTTACTTTTTCAAATCTACATCTTTAGAAATTCTTCACTTCTTCTCTGTCTTGTGCGTTCATTTATTTCGTTGTTCGTTGTCACCTGATTCATCTTTTTCCTGTAAGATCTTCTTCCTTCTCTTTTTTTTTTCTTTTTTTCATCATGGTTTACCTTGTTGAGTCGCTTGATAAATTTCGTTCTGATTTTTCTATTCCTTCCTGGGTCATATTGGAAGAGCTTTCTGAACCCTCTGATTATTTTCGTTTGGCTGAGGGACATTAGTTCCCTAGTCTCTTTGTAGCTGAATGTGGCTTTTCTTTTCCTCCAAACCCTTTGTGTTTGGAATTATATCAATATTTTGACGTGGTACCTGCAAAAATAGCTCCCAATACCTGGAGAATAGTTAATGGAGTCTATAGGTTAAATCAGATTCATGGAACCCGTTTAGGAATTCCAGAAATTATGTTTTGCTATAAATGGGTTGTTAGAGATAGCACTTTTTATTTAAAAACTAGATTTTTAAATAGGGCTTTAGTTGCCAATCTCCCCGATGCCAACAGGGATTACTTCGAGCATGGGTTTGTTATGAAAAATTGGCAACATGCTCCATTAAATGGAGATGATGTGTATCAAGGTCCTAGATGCCCTCCCTATGGCAATGGGATAGGTTGTTTTTATTTTATTTTATTTTTGAAATTATGTTTTCTTTGTGTTTGATAAAATGTGTCATTGACATTTTAATTTTTGTTTATTTGCAGTTGATAGCAAAAAGAAATCTCCTAAAGAAACTGATGTCAATTTGAGGCATTTGAAACTTATCTGGAGTTTGCACCAAAATGTTGCTGATGAACATATCAGATCAACCTCGTACTTGTTGCAGTATAAGAGTTACACTTCATCTTTTACTGCTCGTCCAGTAATAAGTGACATAGAACTAGCACCAGCTTTTGAAGGTTCCTCTCCTGAATCAAATATTCCTCTCAGTGACAGAATGAAGAGAATAAGAGCTCCTTCATACTTTGATAAATCAGACTCTCCCAATGTAGAGGCAAAGAGAAATAAGCAGGATGTCCCAGAAGAAGGGATAAGAAAAGTTGATGCACCCCCCTCCTGCTGCTGTTAAGAAAGTTGCTGAGAAGCCCCCTGTGGCTCCGAGAAAGGTTGTAGCTGTTTCTCCTCCAAGTGAGGTCATCGTTATATCACCGACCAAGACAATATCCTTGGTTGAGAATGTTCCTTCTCCCACGAGGAAGTTAAAGAAAAGTTCCTCGGATAAACTGATTGAACCTGTCTCTCAGCCTTTAACTGCTGGAAGTGGTGTTCCCACTTTTATTGCTTCGAGCTCTGCCATGGGCTCTGTAAAGTCTTGGATTATCCAAGAAATCCACGGTCTTGAAGACTCTCTTTCTCGGGATAGGGTTACCAACTTAGCAGCTCAACATATTGCCTCAGTAAGTATTACTAATCTAAACTTTCATTTTTCAATTTTCTATCCCTGCACTGTCTTATAATTATTTTCTTTTTCCAGCTGGTAACTTGTTTTAACACTATTCTGAAAAAGGATGAAGCTCTTAAAGCTTCGAGCTCCTTGGTAGGTGTGGAGGAGGCTTTTGTAGGTCTAACTCAATCCTTAAAGGATTCTCATCAGAAATATGAAGAAGATAAGGTTGCTTGGGAGAAGCAACTGAAGTCCGTCGAGCAAGAGAGAGAAAAAGTTATGGAGGCCTATCAGGAGTTGGAGAGGAAAATGAAAGAGTTTAAGAAGAAAAATGAAGAGCTCGAAGAAAAGCTCAAGAATGCTGGAGAGCTTGAGACCAAGATTAAAACTGCTAAAGAGGAACTTGGTAGACTTCGTAAAGCTGATCGTGAGAAGGTAGAGATAGAAGGAAATTTGAAGGCGACCGAGGAACTTCTTACTGAGAGGATTTCGTCGGAGAAAGTAAAGAGAAAACTTGCAGTTAAAAAGTCCTTTAGCGCTGGCTGGGACAAAGGTTGGAACAAAGGCCTAGCTGCCATGTCCTCTTAGTTGGATTTTGCTAGCCTCAAATTCTTCAGGGATGGATGGATTGCTGCTCTGCATGAGTTAAAGGTCTCAGAGAGTTCTGAACTTTTTCAGCGCCATGTTCATGGTCCTCCTCCCTCTCCTAGAGAAGAAGAAGAGGACGAAGCTGCCTATAAAGAGTCTTCAATGATGATTGGAGACCAAGTTCCTTCCGTTTCGGTTGTTCAGACTTTTTATGAGCAACTTAAACCCACCAGTATTTCAACCGAGCAACTTCCGCTATCCTCCGAGCAACCAGCCTCCTCATCTCAGCTTTCCGCGGAAGTCGTAAAACACAAGGAGAAGGTATAAAGTTGCTCGGGCTATAATTTTATTATTTCTTTTGAATGTAACCCTGAACCTTGTACTTGTCTTTTGATGAATAAAAATTCAAGTTTTTGTTGTTCATGTTGACTTTCTTCGTCTCTCTCTGCCTTTATCGTTTATTAATCTTGTTTATGGCTTTTCTTTGCTAGTTTATGGCCAGGATGGAATTCTTGTCAGCTCAGAATACTGAGTTGATGAAAAAATGTAATGAATATTTCAAAGTTGGCCATACAGATTTGGATGAATCACAAATTTTTGATATCCTGGGCTCAGATGCCTCTAAACGAGCAGTGGAAGCTTACCAATATCTGAAATGTTTACTCGACCGAGTTATTGCCAATAATGTGGCTTATTACGAGATAATTGAAGATTTTCAGGGTATCATCGAGGAACTTCAGCAATAATACAAGGAATCTTCTGCCCTTTTGCATCAGGGGTATGAGAAAAAATATCAGCAACTAAATGCTGACAAAGGATATGATAAGTTAGTCGCTGCTTATAATTTTAAGGAGAGGACTTTGAAGACCGAGGTTGAAGAGCATAGGCAGATCACGAAACTGCTGGAGCAAGAAAATAATAACTTACGAGGAGAGATATCCTAACTGAAATCTGCATCATCTACCTCAGGAGCCTTGGTCCTTGTCAATGACGAAGGTTTCTCATTTCTGGAGGTTGAAAATGAGAGACGAATTGGAAACTTTAAAGAGAATGGGACCCTCTACATCTGCTCGTGAACGAGAAAGAGCTGCTCGGGTTACTATTGAAGAAGCTAGAACACAAGAAGCCTTGGAGAATCAAGAATTCCAATTGATGACGAAGAATCAGGCATTAGCTGAGATGTCCAAGAAAATTCAGACCTTCCATGAGCAACTTGCTGCCCAAAATTCTACCTTGGAGAATAAGACAAATTTGGTGAAGAATCTTCACGAGAAGTTAGAGAGGTTGACCTACCAGTTCCACAAGCAGCCCAGAGAATTTCGGATGGCTGGTTACAATGAAGCCCTTTACCACCTTAATGACCGGATCCAGCAGTCGAACAACGAGGGGTACAAGCAAGGATGACTGAATGCCTTGGGTGTGCTACAGTTGGAATAGGGTCACTATTTATGGGACTCTTATGATCCCAGTTTGCTCGATTTTCCAGTGCCTCCATTTAAGCTTGACATGAGTTGGATTCCTGCTCGGGCCATTCCTCAATGCCCGATCTCAAAGTATCTTGGTGACTACAATCTTCATTCAAATTTTGAGATATCTCGGCCAGAGCACCTGCTTGCTCGTCCTTCTGTGATGAATATTCGAATATGGAAAGACATAAACTTCATAAACTCCCCCTATGCCTTAGATGATCCTCCTGCCGGAGTGGAACCTGCTTCAAAGGCAGAGGGAAAGAAACCCATAGAATAGGATTTTATGTAATAACTTGTACTTTTCACCACTTATGTAATTCTATTTAATTTGAATGAAAAATTGTCATTTCATTTTTCTTCTAAATAATTTGTAGAATGTTTTTGCTTGTTGGTTGCTTATTTCATTGCAGTGATTTATCAGTCTTTGATCTTTATGAGATAAAACATCTTTTATCTCATGATCCTGTTTAATTTAAAAAGCTGGAGATGATTGTAATTGGCTTACCGACCAACTAGAATTTATTAAGATATTTGTTTTCAATCAACTGGAGTTGGTGAACTTTTATTCCCCGACCAGCCGTAGTTAGGAGATTTTATTTATCGACCAACCATAGTTGGTAGACCGACCAACTGTAGTTGGTGGGATTTTATTTATCGACCAACCGTAGTTAGTAGACCGACCAATCGTAATTGGTGGGATTTTATTTATCGACCAACCGTAGTTGGTAGACCGACCAACCGTAGTTGGTGGGATTTTATTTATTGACCAACCGTAGTTGGTAGACCGACCAACCGTAGTTGGAAGGGTTTTATTTATCAACCAACTGTAGTTGGTAGGGTTTTATTTACCGACCAACCGTAGTTGGTAGACCGACCAACCGTAGTTGGTGGAGTTTTTATTTATCGAACAACCGTAGTTGGTAGACCGACCAACCGTAGTTGGTAGGGTTTTATTTATCGACCAACCGTAGTTGGCCGTAGTTGGTAGGGTTTTATTTATCGACCAAGCGTAGTTGGTAGGGTTTTATTTATCGACCACCACTCTTTGATGGAAACAAATTTTCGTACTGGAAAGTGAGAATGACTACTTTCATTCAAGAAATCCTGGGTGATTACTTCAGCCACTCATCCAACAAGCATTAAGAAACTTCTCAGTGAATTTACTAAGGAAGAGAAAAAATTATCTCTAGATAATAATAAAGGAATGAATGCCATCTTTATGTCCATAAATGAACATGAATTCAAAAGAATATCCATATGTTCTACTTTTAAAGAGGCATGGGACACTTTATTCATTGCTCATGAGGGTCATGAATGTGTGAAAGCTGGAAAAACTCAAATGCTCATTCAACAATATAACACCCTGATTATGAATGAAAATGAATCCTTTGACGGTTTCTACATAACGTTGACTAATATTTTTATAAAACTTCATGAAAATGGTATTACCTATAGTAGAAAGGAAATTGTTTCAAAGATTCTTAGGTCATTTCCATCTAAATTTGACAACAAGAGATATGCTATTGAGGAAATGAATGGCCCTAATATGACTCTTGAATTACTTTGCAGTAAACTGAGGACTGTAGAATTAGAACTAGACTTCAAAAATAAATTAACTAGACAAACTAATAAAGCCTCTAGTTCTAATGTTGTGTTTTCTTCTAAATTTTCAGTGCCTAAATTGAACACTATAGATTTTGACACTGACTGTCTTAAAAACTATCATGTATCATCATCAGACTCACTATGTGCATCATGTGAAGTGTATCCTATGTTTTTGATAGGTTCTTTACTCACTCACACGTTCAATTCATCATCAACATTCTCACTTTGACTCACACTATAGATGATGACCTCCTGATTTACATGAGTCATACACTTAAACGTTTAAGAAGAGTGCTCGCCTAGAAAAAATGATAAAAACCTTAAGTGAGCGTATCGATTTACTTAACCATACCATTATGAAGAACAATAAAGATTATACTGTCCAATGTGTTGCTCATGAGACTGAGATTGAGAATTATACCTTGAGAATAAATACCTTGATTCAAAAGAACCATGAATTTGAACAAAAATACAAGGCAACCATTGTTGAACTAGAAGAGTCAAAGTAAAAGGTTTCAAATGTGTTTAAAAAATGCAACGACTTTGAAACACAAACTAAGCCTTATGAAAAATTGTTACTGGAAGAAAATTTTGAAGATAAGTCTAGCCTAGGCTTTGAAGAAATAGTGCATACAAGTAAGACCAAAGTTTCTCCTGAAAATGTTGCTTTTATAAAACAAGGCCAAACTTTTCAAAATGTTCAAAAGGGTGAACCTAGTATCAATGTCTCTCAAACAATACATAATCAGTACAATCAACAGTTGAAAACAAACACTCAAACCAAATATGTTTGTCCTTCTGCTAGAGACCAAAGACAGAAACCCAAACCTAATGATGACTGGACTACTGTATCCAATAGATCAAAGCCAATTTTGAAAGACTTTAGAAAAAAAGTCAAGTCCTATACCCATAATTACTGTTCATATTGCGACATTTTTTGCCACACTCTTGATGAATGTTTCCAGAAAAGGTTAAACACCCCGACCTACCTAAACTTTAACTATTCTAGGAAATCTGGAAATACGTATGTAATTCCTACACAAACCACAAATAACTCTAGCTCTAAAAAGAAAAAGGAAGGGTCCAATACTAAGAAACAATCATTTATAAAGACCCCTTAAACCTTTTCTAAGTCAAAAGGTCACAATGATTTTAAAATTAGGCCTATTTAGATTAGAAAAGATGATCTACTACCCTAGCTAAAGTGCAATATTGTCATTTCTTCTTTAAAGGCACAAAGCACCTGAACTGGATGGTATTTGGACTCTGAATGTTCTAAACATATGGCTGGGGATGAAACCAAATTGAAAAATAAGACAGGCTTCCTTAGAGGTAGTGGCATGCTTGGAGATGGTGTTTCATCTCAGATCATAGGTAAGGGAATATTGAGTGAGCAAGGGCTTCCTGAACTGAATGATGTTCTCTTAGTTAAAGCCCTTAAAGCCAATCTTATAAGTATATCACAATATTGTGATTCCAATCACTCATTTACTTTTTCAAAAAATGATTGCAAAATTATTAATGAAAAAGGTAATTGTATTTTAACAGGAAACAGAACCCCAGAAAATTGTTACACAGTAATCCCCAATTCTGAATCTTATAATATTGCCAGATTGGAGGATTCTGATCTTTGGCACAATAGATTGGGACACACAAATTATGATAACATTAGAAGATTGAGTTCCCAAGAGATAGTTAGAGGTTTACCAAAAATTAAAAATTCTTTGAATCCTATATGTGGATCTTGTCAGAAAGGCAAAATAAGTAAATCCCCTTACAAGAAAGTTAAATATATCCTGACCACTAAGCCTCTAGAACTTATCCATATGTACCTCATGGGTTCTTCAAGAACTGTTAGTTTCTGTGGAAACTCTTACATCCTAGTTATTGTGGATGACTATACGAGATATACATGGGTAGCCTTTATGAAACAAAAATTAGATACCTTTAATGAATTCTTGAGAATCATCGTAAAAATTGAGAATGAGAAGTATACCCAGATATGTTGAATTAGGAGTGATATAGGTGGAGAGTTCAAGGAGTCTGGAATTTATGAGTATTGCGTAGCTAATGGATATAAACTTGAGTTTAGCGCTCCCAAAAGCCCGCAGTAGAATGGTATAACTGAACTTAAGAATAGGACTTTACAAGAAATGCCTAGGGTTATGATACATGCTAAGAATCTCCGTAGATGTTTTTGGTTAGAAGCTATCTAAACCGCGTGTCACATTATTAATCGTATCTACCTCAAAAAAATTCCAAAGAAACACCTTATGAGTTATGGTTCCACAAAAAGCCTAACTTCAAATATTTTAAAACCTTCGGTAGTATCTTCTACATCTGCAAAGATAGAGAGAAACTTTCAAAATTTGATACCCAAGGAGAAAAGGGAATTTTTCTTGGATATTACCAAAATAGTAGGGCTTTACGTGTTTGCAACTACATAACCAAAACTATTATGGAATCAATTAATGTAATTGTAGATGACACGAGTGTTAGGAAAAGTGACAATCAACCAGTAACATTTGATGAGGACGAACATGTTTAACCCACTGATCCTCAAGATGATATCGATTCATTGCCGCCTGAGAGTCCATCTGTATCCACTTGGGTTTCCAAAGATCATCCCACTGAAACCGTTGTCGGTAATCCTTCGAAAGCAGTTAGAACTAGATCCCAACTTCGACAATTGGCATAATTTTCCTATTTTGTTTCTTTTGAGGAACCTAAAAATATTAATGATTCCTTACTGACTTATTTTGGATAAATACTATGCAAGAAGATCTAATTCAATTTAAGAGTCACAATATATGGAATCTTGTTCCTAGACCAAAATATTCGAAGGTTATTGGCACAAGATGGGTTTTTAAAAACAAAACTGATGAACATGGGGAGGTCATTAGAAATAAAGCTAGGTTAGTGGTGCAAGGATACTCCCATATTGAGGGAACTGATTTGACGAAAATTTTGCACTTGTTACTTGTCTAGAATCAGTTCGTCTCCTCCTTGTAATTTCTTGTCTTATGCAATTCAAATTATTCTAAATGGATGTTAAATATGATTTTTTAAATGGAATTTTATCTGAAGAATTTTACGTAGAACAACCCAAAGGATTTGTTGATCATGTACACTCGGACCACGTCTTTAGACTTAAGAAAGTATTATACGATTTGAAATTAGATCCTAGATCTTGGTATGAGAGACTGTTTACCTTTTTAGCGTCACATAATTTTGTTCATGGTGAAAACGATCAAACGTTGTTTGTTTAAAAGGAAAATCAACATGTCTTAATCGCACAAGTTTATGTGGTCGATATTATTTTTGGTTCACTTGTCCTAAACTAATAGAGAATTTTTTTGATATCATGCATACTGAATTTCAAATGTCTCTAATGGGTAAACTACAATATTTTTTGGGTTTACAAGTCAAACAATGCAGTGATGGTATTTTTATTTCTCAATCCAAGTATGCTGCAGACTTAGTTAAAAAATTCGGCTTAGAAAATGCCAAAATTTCTAGACGCCCACGAGTACTTCAACTAAACTATCTAAGGATGACAATGGGAAAAGTGTTGATCCCACTCTTTATAGAAGTATGATAGGGAGTTTGATGTATCTTACCGTGTCTCGACCTAACATATCCTTTTCCGTGTGTATCTGTGCTAGATATCAAAGTAACCCTAAAGAATCTCACTTATTTAGTGTAAGAAAATTATTAAATATATTAAGGTGCTCTAAAATTTGGTATTGAGTACACAAATGATAGGAATAGTTCTATTGTGGGATACACCGATGCCAATTGGGTTGGGTGTTCTGACGACAGTAAGAGCACTTCTGGTGCTTGCTATTACGTAGACAATAATCTCGTAGGTTGGTAGTGTAAGAAACAAAATGGTATTTCATTATCTAGCGCCGAATCTGAATATATAGCAACTGGTAGTTGTTGTGCTCAATTACTATGGATTAAACAGATGCTTAGTGATTATGGTATCATAGAAAAATAATAGACCATGTTTTGTGATAGCCAAAGTTCCATTAATTATCCAAAAATCCAGTAATGCACTCACGAACTAAGCATATTAAGATTAGACATCACTTTATCCATGACCTTGTCGAATCCAAATATCTCATTATTGAGTATCTGAACACTCAAAAGCAGTTCGCAGATCTCTTTACAAAACCATTAGATAACATACGATTTAAGTATTTGCGCACAGCTACAGGCATGATAACTGTCAATTAATCTCTATTTTTTGTGATTTATACCCCTTGTAAATTTGAGAAAAAATGGGGGAGAAGATCTTGAGTATTGCTTAGCATTTTTCTACTTATTCCTGATTCTAACTCAACTACTATGCTAATTTAGTGTTTGCCTTGTTTCAGTCATTTCAGACCCGCTATATATCTTGTTACTAATTTGTAGGGTATTGGTATATATATAGTTGAGTAATGTATTTTTTTACCTTATTTTCGATGCTAGGATTGGAATGGGTAGTTAGAACTTTTGTATAAGACAAATAGGATTTCTTTTTTGACCCACGAGTTTTGAATACTCAAGGGAATTTTGTCTCTAATATCCAAAGGGAGAGATTGAGAATACACTATAAATTGACTTGCTTGAGTCTAAATATAAAGGCGTTCCAACTAGTTTGGATATCGAGACAAAATAGTTAGATTTTATGAGAACTCCATATCCTCAAAGGTTCAAACACAAAGAAGAAATCATGTCCAAGAGAATCATCAAAGGGAAGTTATTTATATCCTTAAAACCACAAATAGGACACACACTATGCATTATTCATATCACCTATTTGCACTAATGGTTCTTAAACACTTCAAGTCATTTTAAAATCAATTCAATTCAAATCATGTTATATGTTTTTAAATAATTTTCAAATGATTTTTGAATTAATTAAAAAATGTTTTTAAAAGTTTTATGGGTAAAAATTTGATTTCAAAAACTTATTTTCATTGCTGATTGTTTGCCTGGGTAGAATCCAAAAGTGCTAGAGAATTTAAGGTAGACTTTGTAATTATTTTCAAACACACATTTAGCCTTCATCTCGTTAGTACACGTGTTGGTAGCCTAACGATTCGATTTGTGCTTCCTCGTAGACTCAGTCTGTATAACCTATCGATCAACCTTATCAACATACTGCATGTGTTTAGAGTCAATCCTCGTGAACCCAGTTTAAACCAATCACCAAATGTTTAACCCATCGCTTTTGATTAACCATTGGATTAAAGTCAATCAGTCAAGATTTAATCCCAGGCATTAGATTGAGTAAAAAGTTTTGGATCCTTCTTCGATTAGTATAAAAAGTACCCAAGCCTTAGCATTTTGAGACTTTTTCCATTTCATAAAATCTAAGAGAAAAGAGAGAGTGGAGAGAGAACAGAGAGAAGGGAGAAGAGAGGGAAAGAATAGAGAGAGATTAGAAATAATATAACCTAGTTTCTTTGTAGTTCAGACCTCTGAGTAATTTCTTCCAAGCCAAAAATCAAAACCTAAAAATTCCATACACAAGAAAACCCATATTTTTGATAGTCAGATCCTTCTAGGGATTCTGTGTTTTTGGTATTGATTTTTCGTTTGAAGACCTCGTCAAATATTTGATTCTCTCACAACTCATCTCTAAAAGAGACTTAAGTTTCATTATTGAAATTGAGTTTTTCTAAAAGAGAACCTCGCACGATTTGTTTTTTTTTCTCTTTTTAGATCTGGTATTTTAGATCTATTATGTTTCAACAAATTTTGAAATATTAACTTTTAAGTTTCAAACTATTTTTCAGATCAAGTGAGTTATTCGTGTTTCTAGCTTTCTATTTCATGTTTTATGAAATATGTCTATACAAAAATAAAAAGAACACAAAGAACTCTTCCTAAAGTTTTAAGGAGTAACCGTAGATCTGAAAAAAGAAGTTTTATGCCAAAATATATTGAATCAGTCTCTGCATGTTAAGTCTGAATCTGTTTTAATAAAGTAGACTTCTAGTCTAGTTTGGATCTCAATTGGAGGTTTACAATTTCAAAAATATTTTCAAAATACTGAAATTGTTTAAGACCTCGAACCGTCTTCTGAGGAAGGTATCCTTGAGATCTGCGAATAAATAAAAGATCAGGAAGTCTTGGCTTGAAAAATCAAGATTCGGAAATAACCTAGCATTTTAGAACTGTTGTAATTTGTTAGGATTGTTCTATAATTTTGAGAGGGTGAGTAGCATGTTTGCATGTAGTAGGATATCACAAACACCATCTCACATGAACACTTAGACACTGTGGTTCTGTCTGAGAATATTGGATTTTGAATGAATTGCTGGAATCAAAATTCAAAGAGAAGGAGATCAATAAAAAAGTAAAGAAGAAGCAATAAATATCAGTCCAATTCAGATTACCTTTGGAGTGGAGAATCGCATGTAGGTATATTGTGAACTTATCTTAGGATCTTTGTGGTTTGCTTAAGTGTTGTAACTTGATTATTTATTCTAGGGAATTTTTGTTTTGTGCCATAGAGGGCACCTTGGATGTTTCCCTTATTTAAGAGTTTTAACACGTTAAAAATTCCTGTGTCTATTTCTTTGGATGTTCTTAATTATTATTGTGATTGAGATTGCATTGTAACTTTAGTAGATGTTTATTAAAGTTTAAAAATAAGGTAACCAACTATCAAATTCAAACCATATATTCAAAAAGTCTTTTATAACACATCTTGTGTTTTTTTCGAGAATAGTTTTGTCCAAAAAGTTTATTCCGAGTTTACACAATTAATAACATTCTGTTATTAACCTTGTAAACAAGCTTTTAACCCTAAAGCATTTTTTTAATTGTATGCCATTAAAAACTTAGGTATAAAACTGACATTACAAAGTGTTTAAGGGCTTCATATTACATAAAAATATAAAATCAATATATAAAGTTTGTTTATGATTGGTTTTAGAAAACATATATAAAATGGTTATAAATCATCATATTAAATGCGTAAAAGTGATAAAAATATATTATGAATAATGATATGGGTACCAAAACCTCCCCCCCAAAATGACATGAATTCTACTTATTCTTTCACTTACATATGTATGAATCCCTCAAGAGTACACAAATTTATCGCGTTTGAAAGAAATTTTGAAAAACTTATTTAGAAATATTATTTGTGATGTTCCATCAAAAGAATCGTAACCTTTTATATTAATTATCGCATTTTGTGTTTGGTGGAAGAGTTTTCATGGGGATTCAAAATATCTAGTCTGGCCTTAATTCTAATTCCTTATGCATCTTGTATTAAAGTTTTCTGTCATCAACCGGTTGAGTTTTAAGCATGATTATAAAAGGAAAATTTTGAATGTGTCTATCCAACAGACGTCACCCTTATTGTAGTAAACTTGTTAATCGCCTCCACTATTTTTTCTATAATTTTTTTATCAAATACTTGTTTCTTTTTTGTGACAAAAGGAATGAAAAATACATGAAACATAAAAGGAAAAACAGGTAACACAGTCCTAGACAAGGATAAGTCCTCCTCGCCACCCATCTCCCTATCGAGCATAGTAATGAGCTCATCAGGGGCCACATCGTACTCTACGTAGGTGTCATTGATCTCCCTTGACAGTCGTACCATGCAATCAGCTTCGACATTACTAGCTCTTGGGACATGCACCAGATTCACCTTTTGGCTTCTTGTTAGGTCTTTGCAATCTTCAATAGTGTTGGCCAAGGGGTGGTTGTCCATGTTCTCCTGCTTTATATGGTTGATGGCTTCTAAGCATCCACTCTTTAGGCCGACTTTTCTCCATTTTCCTCATAAGGCAATGCTCAGGCCATGGAAGATCCCTTCGAGCTCAACTCGGAGTGGGCTTGAGGTACCATAAAACGTTACCACAAATCTAACGATCCAGTCTCCCCCATCATTCCTCACAATACCACCAAACGACCCCACTAGAAAATGTGAGGTTATTAAAATGAAACTTTAGGAAAAAAATACTTGTAGAAGTTGTTTTTTACCCACAAGAAAATGTGAGGTTATTAAAATGAAACTATAGGAAACAAATGCATCAATTAACTCATTAACCAACCTGGGAAAAACACAATAGGATCGGTTGTCCGGCCTAGAGCTGACCTCTCAAAGATTTGGACAGTTATTCAACCAATTAGTGTTGACTACCCAGGTCATTGTTAACTAATGAATGTTAACTATGGCCAAGACCTCAACTCAAGTGGTTGACAACTCTATAAAGATAAGGATTTTTTTCCACATACTTCCTGTCTCTTATTCCCCACAACAACATAGTACTCAATTCTCTGAATCTCTTATTCCCACAACCCTTAAAAATGGCATCACAAAGGTCATTAGCTTCATATACCTCAATCCTCGTAATCTTTGGGATGTTGGTTTTGATGGGAATATCTCAAGGGTAAGAACACGAAGGACATGCTCACTGCACATCTCCTAGCTTTGAACATGACCTTAATCATATGGGCCCTTCCTTTCCTAATGTTGCTGCTGATTTATCATCCAATTTCTTCATCTCACTTGTATTTTCTTCATTGGCCACCCTTTTCTTCAACTACTTTATCTTTCTCATTTTACACGGTGCCTTGATATAGAATGTACAAAGGAAATTAATATATTTTCTAGTCTCAAAGTTCCTCTATACTTTCTGTAATTCAAGCATAGCATTTATGGTGGATTGCAAATGAACCCATGAATTATTATCTCGGGTGAAATTAAGTCCATAAAATATTGATTTTACGAAAAGTTATATACGGGTTTCTATGTGTGGGGCTAAAAATACTTTTCCTGACATTTTATGTGACACCTAAGGATTTATTTGGAACTTTATCATAGTTCATGGGTGTGTTTTTTACGTAGGGGACTTAATTACACTTAATGCAATAGATTATGGGTTTATTCGCATGTTACCTAATCATTCATATGGTTGTGTTTATTTTTTTTCTTTTCTTTTTGTGTGTGTAAAGAGAAGAGAAAAGTGGGTATTGCAAGCTTTGTGTTGGTCATGTAATTTTTTCTAATAAATTCCTTGCAATGCTCATTTTATTGAGCTAATGTTTTGCCAAAATTTTCTCATATTTATGGATGGATTTAGCTGATTTTGTGTTTGATTATTCAATACTATACGCATCTAATTGAGTAGTTAATATAGAGTTTCAGCTCTTTTGAATTCATGCAGAATTGCATACATGTGGACCCTATTTGGTTGCGCAAATTGTTTAATTATGTATATTGGTTCATTGTGAATTAATGAATCGTAAATGGGTAGGTTTGAAACGAGTTCATGTCCAATTTTATATACATAGAGCCTCCACAAGTGGGTATTAAAATGGAACGTATATATGATGTGTCCAAGTGAATTTGCAGAAAACTTTCATATTACTTAGAGCATCCACAAGTGGTGTATGCTTTTGTACAAGTAAATCTGCAAATTCATAGTGTTGACTTACCTTTGCTGGGAGCAAGTTTCAATAATGATGATAAGTAAAAGAATTTGAGGCTATGGAATTAAAAGTTTGTACCAACTACATTAATTCATATGAGTTCTTACTATTAGTTTGTATGGATTTTTACGAATTAATGTAGTTCGTAAGAACTCAAAAATATAAGAAAAAATAATTATTTATATTTTTTATGAACATCACTTGTTCATACCAATTAATACTATAATTGATATGAAAAGATGAAGTTTGTTGCAACTTTACAAGATAAACATCCTTTAAATTTAGAGGATGCTTAAAAATTCTGAAACTACACACCATTGTATACCGATAGTTCGCCAAATTTACCCAATTTGTTGTCCACTTCCTTCATTATTGCACATGCTCTTTTATTGTTCTCGAGTAGCTGTTTAAATAGGATCGCCGACAATTGTGAAACAAGAAACGTGAAAGGTGCGGACTAATCATATAAGGACAATTCACAAGGTATGATTAAACCTGCATGCTTTTCAATAAATGCAACTAAGTTTATGGGATGAAAATCGTGAATATAGTATTTTCTTAAATTAAGTCAGAAGAACAAAGTTGTCGTGACATCGTAAAAATAATGTGTATTTTATGCAAAAGTTTTACACATGATTAATTAAACTTTCCCCCTATACTCTATCTTCACTTTCACTTCACCCCTCAAATTGTGCTAATTTTTTAAATGAATTTTGGCCATGGCAAAGTTTTCTAATTATATATGAAATCAAAAGAAGAAAAATATAAAAAATATTTTTAAATTCAGAAAATTACGGTAAAAAGTTATAAAAATTTAAAAAGCAACAGTAAAATTTTAAATATTCAGAAACATACTAGACAATATCTAAAAATTCCGAACAAAAAATTGGAAAAACTATTGAAACTAAAACAAAAATATTGAAACTAAAACAAAAATATTTGAAAAATCCAAACATTATTGAAAAAATATAGAAAATATGGAAATAGAAATTAGAAATTAAGAAAATATAGAAAAAAATATTTAAAATTATGGAAAATACAAAAAAATCTAAATTTTTGAAAATTATGGAATACACATTTTCATTTACAAAAATATATAAAAATTTTGAAAAATAAAAAAATTAAATATGATATAAATTTAAAAAAATATGGAAATTCCATTAAAAACATTTAAAAAATCTAAAAAATATAGGGAAAAAATTAAAGACTAAAATTCTAGAGAAATCAATTAAAAACATCATTAGTAAAATATTATATCTCTTAATCGTTTTTAAAAAATATGCTATATCAAGGCTTGATAAAAAAATCAAGGGTAAATTACACCAAGCCGCCCTAAAATATTGATTTTTTACAGAAAATTTAATTTCAACAAATATTTATTTTTTATACCTAAAATCATGTTTGTAGACTTTTTCTCTATGAAAATGGGTTAGGAGTAAAAAATATGGAAAATGTAAAAAAACATATTCTAAAATTTCAAAATTTTGAAAACATAAAATTAAATTTATTTAAAACACATGGAAAATACAAAAATAAAAAATTAGAAATTACATAAAGTAACATTTAAAAAATATAGGAAAACAATGAAAAGAAAAAAAAATGTAGAATTAAATTTAAAAAATAGGAAATTACTGAAAAAATCTCTAGTAAAATTTGGAAATCACATATTGTGTTTTTGAAAAATATGGTATGTTGATTCTTATAAAAAAGAATCAATTAAATCTTAAAGAAGTTATGTCTTGATCCAACCAAAATCAGTGACAATAGAGCACCAATGGGATTAAAAATTTAAAATATGAAGCATTATTTGTATTTCAATTTCAGTAGTTGGCCAAATCGTAAAACGATAAAAAAATTCAAAATACATAATTGCAAAATGGCAAAAATTTCATTCTCCAACAAAACAAAGTGTAATTCGAAAGTAAGCGTTTGTAATTGCATGTACAAACTAAAGAAAAACACATTACATTCATTAACTAAAAATGTAGACCAAAAAATAGAAAATAAATGTACAACGAAGAGATTTTTAAGAACAAAACAAAAAATAAATGAATAAAACAAAATGATATTCCTCATAATAGCAATCCTCGGGCTGGGCGTGGTTAGCATCTCTTCGTCTAATCTTTTCTAGGTTTCAGACATGTTGGTCATTGATTTGGAGAATATGGGACGACGATACTCATGTTATTTCATCATCTCATTTTGACATTCCATTGCATTGTGTCATAATCGTCGCTACTTTTTGAATGGAACTACTACTTCGTAGTATCATCATCACCGAATTTACAGTGGGTTCACTTCGGACAGTCCAACGCATCTTGGTAGGAAGAAATATGAGATGATGGGCATGGCTCTTTCAAGTAAGTGGACAACACCTGCTAGTGGGTTTCAACACCAATCAGACAACACCCACACTTTAGAAACGCTAGAAGCATAGGTAGTCGAGCCACCTGAAATTAATACTCAGAAATGAGCAATGCACATATTAGACATTGGTTTTAAGTTTGAGCAATCTATAACTTTTTAAACAAAAAAAACGATATCTTCCATGACGAAAAGTAACAATAGATATTTGAGAGACCGTGCTAGAGTCATCATAATCAGCAGGACTAAAGATAAAATCACTAAAGGCATTCAAGAACTACTAAATTATAAAATTATAAAATAATTATAAGAAAGTATGCAATAAAATAGTAAGAAATGAACATGTGGCCTTAAATATGCATTTTAAACCAACCTTGGTCAAATTTTTGGGATGAATATGTTCAATAGTAATACATGTCGTTAACCTTGATGTTATGCCGTTGCAAAACTCAACCAAGTAAAGCCTAGGTAACATTCCCCGAAAAAATAATAATCTACAAATTGTTCCATACCTGTGAAAAAATAGTGAATAATAAATTATCATCTTCCCCCAACAAACATCATCCCCCAAGCTCCTCACCCAAAATTCAATATTATATGCACTTGCCAAATAAAGTGCCCTAGGTCAATTAAATGCACTTCAACGAATTATAATGTGTTGAGACTTGATACACATATTTTACCTGCCAAGTACCGCGTTAAGGAAAAAGTTGTTTATCTTCATATATATATTCAAAAGGTACATAAATATTGCATAGACAAGTAATTTGAGTACATAAAAAACATATAGATCATCAAGTTTCGTAAAAAATGGAAATTAATTATTCCAACTCATAAATAATTGGGAGAATCAGAATTAAAATAAAAAGGGAAAATGGAAAATCCATTAATGGATACTTTAATTTGAAAAGGCTTGATGCTTTTTTGGCATATAACAGTAGCAAAGTTGAGACGTGTGCTCTGTCAAACTCCATATAGGAATGACAGATTTAATCCAATCGTTATTTTCCATAAAGTTTTGCTTTTTTTGGTAAAAAAAAATCAATAGTAATTATCCACAGAAATTAGAGAAGACTGAAGAGCATACCTGGAAGAGATTGGCAACGGTTAAGCTCCCTAGCCCCACCTGTATGCCAGGCTCTTTGTCTTGGTGGCTACAATACTCAATGAACATTTAAAATATCCAGTAGCGTAAATCATTACCTAAACCTAAGAGATAGGAAATTATGAATGATATAGACCGAAAGTTCAATATAAAAGCAAGGCCAACAAATTTAATTAACACCAATCATGTACCATTTTTAGACCTGGAACTGCAATTTTCTGACTGGAAAAACAAATCTAAATCAAAGAAATCGAAAGAAAAACATATGTACCATTCTGATTTTGCCCACAAAGTTGGCGATAGTCACATAACCCCATGCCTATTGTACGGATGCATCAACACAAACAAATAAAGACCATATATCTACTGAGAACTTTTACATTGCGATAATGTTTTCGGTCAATGGAGCTACCATTTCCCAAAATTGAAAATGGAATGCCAGTTGGAAGATACACAAAAGCATACAAATAACATAAGTATCGACCTATGTTTGAATGAGAATAAATAAAGACATAATAGCTTATGCATTATCTAATGTATAGAATCTTCTTGAGTGCAATTGTGCAAGAATTGGCATGCACAACTGAAGAGAGAGACTTTAAACTTATGTTTCAATGGTGGCACATTATAATCAATATGCTCAGTGAAAGAAGCCAAGACTTACTCTCTATGAAAGTCATTATATCCACACTGCATAACTCAAATATTTATCCCCGTAGTAGCAGAGAAAATGTGAAAGAGTTTCATTTTCGATATTAAGTACACAAATTACGTAATTAGCGGTC
This sequence comes from Sambucus nigra, assembly GCA_949130495.1. NCBI lineage: Eukaryota > Viridiplantae > Streptophyta > Magnoliopsida > Dipsacales > Adoxaceae > Sambucus > Sambucus nigra. The sequence goes on along the minus strand of OX422219.1, from coordinate 48,353,829 downwards.
AGATTTATAACATGGTGTTAATCAAAGACAGAGGGTAAACCATACATTTAGATACGGATCATTCATCAAAACTAAATCCGTTGAAATAACAATCCAAGACTCACAAACATATAATGAATAGAAAATGTGTCAAACGTACAGAAATAATAAAAAAAACTGTTAGTATTAATGTATATCTATTATACAGAATGTGTCAAATGTACACAAACATATAATGAATAATTTTTTTCAAATCCAATAAAAGACCTATACAACGACTGTGTACTCAATCAGAGTCAGCATGCGGAACTTATGCCCCCTACCATTTTTATAATACATTGGCAGCACCAGCTTAAAAGACATTGTTGTATGCCATGCCATTGTATCATTTACAATGATAATGAAAATTGCAGGCCTGACCTGCATGAAGGTAGTAGAGGGTGTGGTCCTGACCTGCATGAATTTAAAATCCATAAAAGTACTAATATTATTTATGCTAATGGTGGTCATCCGCATGATTACAAAAGTACACAGAGAAATTGACCAAACCAAAATCAAATAATACACAGATTTGTTCAAACACCAACAGGGCAACTGAGATATATATCAAAGTCATGGAAATCATTAAAGTCGGGATATGTATGTATACATATGTCATGAAATTCATGAAACTACAAGTGTGAAAGTCAATATTAACAAATGTATACAGATATATGTTTAAGAGAGGAGGAGGTTTTCTACCTCAATAGATCACAAATTAGTAGAATGCTCGACTTAGTATACTGGCTCACAGTGGTATCAAAATATATACTAATTAGTGCAAAACTTACGTCAATTAAACTAAACCTATATGAAATATCATATAGTGGTTCTTGATTGTTCGCTATGGTCCTGAAAAAATGAAGAGGTACAAATGAAAAATAGGAAATGCTACTGGAAAATTTAATTCAAAGTGATATATTTGACCATAAAGTAATTGATCAATAATGAAAACTTTAAGCATATTGTTGGGTTAACATTAATATGGAAGATGATACAAAATATATGATGCAAAATAGATACTTAGTCTCTCGATCTAACAGACACATACACCTAGCAACATAAAAATTGCAAAGGAAAATGATACGAAATAGATACTTAACTGTGGAGTTGTGGTGAGTTCAAGCGAGGAATGGAATGAAACATATATTTAGTGAGACACCATATTAGGTAGGAAAGCCATGTATTATATGTCCTTAATTTCAAATATGTAGAAGAAAACGGAGCAGAGCGAACAAAACATGAGTCATTAGCACGCAGTGAGCACAAAGTCAAAAAATTGTTAAGCAAGAAAAGCATCTCAAGTTAGGAGAGTTGTTGGAGAATAAAAAATAATAACTCCGTTAGATTAGTGAATGAACATTTCAGTTTAAACATTTGGTCACGACTAAAGAGAAACAATCTTCGCATCTGTACCATTTTAAAACAAAAAGGTGCCATAGCTATAAAGTTGATCCGATTTATAGAATAAAGAAGCCAACCATGCTTAAACATTTGGTATGGACATTTGTTGATCAAACACATAGAATCCATGGACAACCCATGCTTAAACAATCTCAAATTCTAGGTATTTACACCAAGCTCAGTAAATTGTAAGAAATATTATATTTTTTTATAACACAAAACGTAATATAATTTAGTGTTTAAAAATGAAGTACATGTGCATGGTCGTAATATCAAATGAAGTACATATGCATATTCATAAGAAAAAGGACCCCAAAGCTCTATTGCAAAAAGTATGGGTGGTAGCGAGATATTGGAAGACATGGACACTTCAAAATTGGGGATGATGACTGTGAGTGGGAGCACTCTGAACGTGATATCGGGGATGATGACAGCGAGTGGGAACTCTCACAAAAATAGAAAAGAAGGTATCAATCCAAAAGAAAGAATCTCAAAACCATTTACAGTACACTTTCTCATCCGATAAGCATCAGTGACTCAAAAAATCGGATAACGATTTTTTCAAGTGAGGGAGATAAAACTTCCATAAGAGAAACAACATCGGAGTATGCTGCTCGTGCAGTAGATTTTCTTTATGCAAGACTAAGAAATGAGAATTTTGAGCTGTGAGGGGCAGGTTCTGCTCTTCGTGTGGATGTGCACAATCCAAGTGCAGCAATAGAGAAGCGGAGTTGGCTGGCAGCAATGATGAATCGAAGAGGAGCAGTGTGCTTGCTTTTCATGGTGCAATGCTACTCTAGAGCGCACTTTTGGAGAAGCCTGATGAAAGGACAACATGAAAGTCGTTGTTTGACAGGGGCCAAATCAAATGTACCAAAGCCTAGTCAGAGGAGGAAATGGTGAAAATTATTAATTCAGCTTGTTCCCATGACACCAAATCCCTCTCAGCCATGTACCGAGCTAGAAGAAACGGAGTTGAGATGAAAAGCTGAAGCCTTTATTGGGAACTATGAAGCATATACAGGAGGTGCAGGGATGTCGCCAAAACTGAAATACGGATACAGAATATCTGAGACAGATTTAAACATATTGTTATGGTATACTGAAAAAACAACTATCCATACAACAAAAATTGAAAAACTGACAAAAAATTTAAGAACAGTTGCATTTTAAAATACTTACTCAAAACAAACAACCATCCTAAATACAAATCAACGTCATAACCGAACATAAATAGTAGATCATTATTTATAATATGGATGAATAACATAGCATTACTGATAATGTGGATGAATAACATCCGTTATTCATAACTAGTCCATGTGTTTCATCCTATACCTGTAATTTAGAGCAAAACCAAACTTGAAATTTACAGTGTATTCATAACAGGTCCATGTGTTTCATCCTATACCTCATATATGTGTAATTTATAGCAAAAGCAAACTTGAAATTTACAAAGTATACCCCTAAGAGGTATTTGATAATTGATCTTCAAAACAACTCTAAAATAACTCTCGATTTCTGTAAAAAAAATATAATAAGACGCTATTACACTTGCCTCGAAAAGAATCTAGACAGTAATATAAACATAATTTGAATAGTAGAGTTTTAAATCAAGTGCATGCCCATTTAGAAATATTATTGCTCTTAAAAAATTCACATGCTCCTTTCAAAGACTTCCATACGCATTCATGGAAAACTCATTATGAGTATCACAGTCAGAGTATTGCATGAAAAACACAGGCACGTGTAAACAAATATGAATAAGATAATAAGCAGGGCGTATGTACACAAATATGAGCATTGCATGTCACAACCATAATTAACATAATTTTCATTCATCCCATATACCCAAATAGTATTGTATACATACCCCCCACTTTTTCAGACATTTTGAGTATTCAAAAAACGAACATTTCGAGTATTCAATCTACTGATAAATCCCAAATTATATAAATGCTCCCCATTTTTTTCACAATAAAAAAATGGACACAAATTGGAACATATAAAACACATTTATGATAGGGTTAATAATATCCAATCCTTGCTCCAATACTTTTCCCAATATCACATTATTAAACCATCTTACAACACCAAACACAAACAAACAAACTTATAGCCCCAAAAACAAACAGATAAACACAAATAGAACTTCAAAAAACATTTAAAGTGTCTTGGAGGGAAAAATACAGTAATCAAGACTTAATTTTACATCCCAAATGCATAAAAAATATATATATTTAAACTAATTTTCCATAGATGAACCATATTTAAATAAATAATTACCAACGTATACCTCCACACACATCGACACTCATTAGAATATGCAGCTTGCACCTCAAATGTACACCTAAAATGTAATAAACCTTCGTTACAGAAGTAGTGTTGACACATAAGAGGGGTATCTCATCTATGATATGAATACAAATGCTTCTTTTGAATCATCTATAATGTGAGATTTTCTTATTTCCAAAGCTATAGTTTTAAACTTAAAAATAAGAATTCTCAAAACTTGGAAACAACATGTGAGAACCCTATGAGTGCTTAGTGTGAACATAGTAGAATTAAAATCAACAATAATGAAAGAAAAATTCATTACTTTGAGAATAATAAGAAATCCAAAGAAGCTCACCCTCGTGAAATCTCAAATGTTGGGCAGTGAAGAAGATTTGTTTCATCAAACTGTGAAGAAACACATATAGAAATAGTGAGGGACCAAGACATATAAAAAAATACCATAATTTTAACATTCGAAAATTTTGGAACAGAGGTATGTAGAAACATAGGCACCAACTCCTCGCAGATAGTTCTAAAAGGCAAACAAGGGCATTGAGTAGAGCATCCAAAGTACACTCTAGTAAAAAGTAGATAATTTTTGGAAAATAAAATCCATATTTGCAATAGCCGAGCACCTTGCATCATTTATCAATCGTCCCAATATCACATCCATTTTTTAGAACCTAGTTCAATAACACCTTCTCGAATGTGTAAGAGATATCCAAGAATACTCAACAATATGGATTGAATACTTAAAATATTAAATTTCCAAATAAAAACAATGGAAAAAAAGAATCTCGTATAATAATATCCAAAAATCAAACCAACTCAAAAAAGACTACCCAACAAAACCTTCCTCTGTTATGCCTCTAACACAACAAAAACTTTCATCCCTTTATAAGTCATTCATCCATGAAACATGAAAAAATTCTTTGAATGGGGAAATAAAGTAGTGCTAAAAGAAAGAAAGCACTGCTAAAAGGAAGCAGTGATAAGAGTAGTCAGTTCAGACATAAAGACTAATCGTAAAATAGGTTTGGCATAGAGTTGACTATGCATTCAAAACATTTGATGGTCAAGTAAAATTCCTGGAACAACTAAATATAGCATAAAACCATAAGAACAACCATATCAACAAATAATTCAAAAAGTTCCCCTACAGGAAATTGTGCAATAATAGAAAACTAATAATATAATGAAAAAAAATCATTATACATCATACTAGTAATAGAATACTCTAAGTGTTTAATCAATATCATGTCATGGATTAGTACATGTGAATTATTACCTTCGAATCAACAACAAAAGAACATTTGCAAAATTGTAGATTATAGCTCTCTTGATCTGCAAACGAAGAAATAAACAACAAAAACATAAGAAACAACAACTATTAAATCGCCCTAAATCTGTAGACAAAGCCTAAAATTTATACCACCATAAAAAATCTATATTACAAAGCCCTAAATCTGAACACAAAACCCTAAAATTTAACACAAATCGAGCCATAAGGACCTCTCGCCCCAAAAAAAACTCTCCAACAGCTAACAATTATTACAATAGCAAACGATTACATCTGTATAAGATATGAATCAACACAAACCCTTTATTTCCCCCAAAATAAAAGATTGTGTGGTTCGATAGAGAGAGGAGAAAGTGTTACCTGCTGATCTAAGAGAGAGATGAGAAATCGTACAGTTTGAGAGGGATAGGAATGGGTGTAGTGAACTGCTTTAGTGTATTTTACTATTTTAGTCCTCCGTTTGAATTTTGGGTAAAGGATGTGATATGAAATTAAGTCATGAAAATAACGGGGAATTCAAATAATGAAGGGACAAAAGAGTAAAGGAGGGTTCTTTTTATCTCAACCATTGGATCTCACTTTTTAAGAATCAATCCTAGCCTCTGATTAAGTTATCAACTTATGGAATAGTGCCTAATTTTTTACTCCTTATATATAAATATATATATATATATATATATATATATATATATATATATATATATATATATATATATATATATATATGTGTGTGTGTGTGTGTGTGTGTGTGTGTGTGTGAAGAGAGAGAGAGAGAGAGAGAGAGAGAGACGGAATAGGAGATAAGGGTGGAAGGTGGAGATAAGCCTCTAAAAAAAAGCGCGCAGGCTGCATGGTCCCATTTAGCCTGACCCGACCCATCTCATTTACTAAATGGGTAAAATGTAGCCTAATACCCAATGGGTAGGGCCATGAGCCTCATCTCCTAACCATTTAGTGCGATCGGGATGATTCAACTCGACCTATTTATTAAGTTCGTTAGCCAGCCCATTTAAATATTAAAAAAATATATTTTTTTTTGTAAATTCCTCCTATCACCTATATTGGTATATTGATTTTCTTAGCTTAAATATACTAATTACCAAAAAATAATACATAACATATGGATTTATTGAAATGTTAACATAAGAATAAGATGTAGAGAGATGAAAGAAAGAGAATAAGAATCGAACTTACATGGTTCGGTCCAAAAAGGTGACTATGTCTATAGGTGTTGTATTGATTTTTTGGGAAAAGGCCATTGATAAGTACAAGACATAATCTCTCTAGTTCTTTATACAACTTGACATCGTAATAGTAGCGATAATATAATATCCCTCCGATATGTGGAGTGTTTGTGTTATTTATAGGCTGATAGAGGAGAGAGAAGGGAGAGTGACACATGTATCACCTTTATAAGTTAGGTGAGTACACTCTTTACATACATGGTGAGAGAGAATATTTAAATTTCTTCCCCATGTGAATGTGCATAAAAGGTTGTTGATGTTAACTAGTCATGAAATACATGCTTGCCATCAGGATTCAACTAACAGTGTTAGTTGACAGTATCAATTAACAATGTTAAATACACTCTCATATATGGCCGAGGAACCTTTGTCTAGGTCGACAAGGCTGTTTATCGAGGCCAACCTCATCCAAAGCTGGTAGGTGTGTCCAGGTATCCTCTTTTAACTAGTCCTCGTATCATTCCATACTTATGGCATAATAATATCACCCAATACTTTGTTGACGTTGTAGTTTGTAGCAAATTCCTTGGAGTGTTCCAGTTTTTGGGTAAATTCTAGAAAAATTGAGTGAGTGAAGTTTTAATTGTAAGATGTCGTTTGTTCGTGATCTCGTCGACTCATCACTTACCAAGCCCGTTTATATGTGAATATTTTTGAATTATTCTTAGACATGAGATTTCCACATGCCGAACAATGGCAATAGTGGCGGGTCATAATTAATGCGCATGTGCATAGGGCAGTGCACATGCAATTTAGAAGAACCAGTTTGTCTTTTTGAGGCTCCCGTCAAGCCTTTTGATTAAAAGGAAATGAGTATTTAGAAATTATAAAAATCCCTCCCCCAAGTCTTTTCATCTTTTCACTTCTTCAATACTTCATATGCAACCTGGAGAGATAAATAACTTACACTCTGACCTTCCTTTTCTCAACAATTTTCTCATGGCTTCATGCCATTTTTGCATTATTTCTTGGCTACAACTTTGGTTACTGACGGGAGTTTCCCTTTCTAACCATTTTTATTTGGTTTTAGCTAGTTTCTAAGTAATTTCTTATCGTTTGAAAATCCGTTTATGCCTTTCCCCGCTTTCATTCAATTTGTTGGGCTTTCTTCAATTCATATGCTATTTGGTTGCGATTTTTTTGAATATTTGTAGTTGTTATTGGTGAACTGGTTGTTGATTAGTGTGTGACACCATGTAATATTTAAATACTGGTTGATTAGTTCTATATTCAAAAAGTACCAGAGTCTAAACAAATGATTACCATTATAAGCATGCAAGAAAAGAAATAAATTGGAAACAAAATGAAATATCTATAAACACAGATATTTGAGTACTCTGATACCGTCTACGTTAATAAAATCTACATGCCAACATAACTACTTTAAGCTATACAAAATATACAAATACGAATGTATATCTCTCTCCACTATAACGAAAAATAAAGGAAATGATAAATTTTGCACGCGGACAATGACACCAATATCCTAGTGTAGATCGAAAATAACAAGATGGATGACAACAACACTATTGATCAAGACTGTGGAATGGGAGGCCTAGATCTTGAAATGTTACATACACAACAATAATAACAAGTTTAAAGATAATAAAAGTATGACAAAAGTTGAAATGAATCATAACTATGCATATGCCTTTATATTTTTAACATCTTTTAGAATTACCCCACTCTACAATCCTAATATCATGTACATCTAAGATCCTAAATCCCAATTCACACCATGGTAAAGTTTATTTTGCACACATGGAAATAAAACATTATAACATTACACTAATCAAGACAAGTGTTGTGAAGCAGTTATGATAGTCTTAGAGTATAAGGATGACATAAGTAAATCAAGTAACAAATGTCTAGCTCTAATGCATTTGTGCATCACCCATGCATGGTATGTGATTCGTATCAATTATTGCATATTTCTGCCCTATATCTTTATGCATTCTAGCACTTTTACGATCCTAAATGCCTATATTCATGCTCATTAATAGACAACCTCATATATATATATATATATGCTTTGCAGGGGTTAATTATGATTTTGTAGGTATTATAATGCTAAAAGTGAGGATGCATTGAATTTCAGAGAAGTTTCGTCACCGGATGTTACTTCAAGGGAATTTTAGTCAATTCACATTTCATCTCCAGCTCATGGGAATTCCACGGATGCATATTTCATTGAGTTAGCATCATGTGGCCACAAACGGCGCATCGTTTGGAGTCCGGATGGTGGAGTTATGGCCATTTTCGTTTGCACACCTTTCCCCCCTCTTCATGGACCAAGAAGGCCAAGAAACAGATTGCCAGTCGATCGACCTTGGAACCCCGATCGACCGCGGTTTGATTTTTTTCCTTGCAAAGGAGACAATGGGTTTGACCCTGGTCAATCGATTGATCGACGATTTGGGTCGATCAATCGACCCTGCCAGATATTTGGCAATTCGTTCCTTTATTTATCTTTTTCTTTTATTTTATTTTCCACTTACTATATAACCCATTTTTGTTGTAATAAGATATGTAATTAGTTTTAGATAGTTTATGTTAGGGTTTGGGAGTGGAGAGCTCACTTCTTCTTCTTCTTCTTCTTCCTTGGGTGTTCCCCATATTTGGGATGTAAGTGCACTATTCATCTTCCCTACCAATTAATTTAAGTTGTATTTCCTCATTTTCTTACTTTGTAGTTAATTTACTTTCTTTCTAATTTAGTTTACTTTCTTTATTTACGTGTTTTCATTACTCTCTTTCTAGTGTAGATTTATCTCTTTATTTAATATGCTTTCTAGCTAATTTAGTCTAGGGTGTGTCTGATTGACCTCACCTCGGGTTGATATGTTGCTTTTCTTTGGTGATGGAGTTTATAGGTTTATTTCGAGTGGGTTTTCCTAGTTATTATGCCTAGGAGATTTGACGAGGTATATCATCTATGCTCCGTACTTACGACCTTGCGAGTATAATTTCAGGGGTATTTGTTGACGCCAAAATATTATTAGACTTTTATGCAAATCTAGGGGTGTCACACCTCTTGATTTAATTAACTGTTGAAATGAGACTCAATCTTAATAACTCGTTTCCATGTGACCATTTTATACTAATTAACTCGGGGTGAGGGATATTCGACGCAACCTATAGTTTTTATTCGCTTTGTTAATGTAGTTTATTTTTCCCTCGCCTAGTTTAATCTTTCTCTTTTGCATCTTTTTCTTTTTGTTTATAATTATCTTTTACGCTTTTATTTTTAGAAGTATTAAACCAATTAAATTATAACAACCTGTCTTTGTGGATTCGATACACGGAATTGGCCTCTATACTCCCCTATTGAGTGTAGTCATAAGTTTAGGTTTTTGTATTAAGGCGGTGAACAGAAAACAACGATCGGCGTTTGACACGCGCCACTTTTCACCCTTGATCAATAAGCATAGTCTTAGGTTGTCCTTAACCTAAGACTTCGTTAAGGTAAGGGATAAATCACCTTGTTTACCCATCAATCATATAACCTACCATACCCAAGGTTATATAAAGGAAATATTCCTGTAATTCATCTCAAACAAGGGTACTTAGATAAGTGACCCAAGGGTAAAAAATGACTAAGGAATCTCATCTACTCACTGAGGCACCATAGCGGTCCGAGTCCTACGTACCCCTTTTAAATGGATACCCCCTTAGTATATTTACCATGAGTACTCATGCATGGTATGCATCACGGAAAGAGCACCACAATTTATAACCAACTTAACTAGGGAATTCGATTACCGAACGAAATTCACCCACTTTAATTTCATTTAAAAGGGATTAAATAACCCATTCATTATGTTACATCTCATGATTATCATTCTTTTCGTAATCCCACAACATGGGGTCAGCCACATGGATTCTCCTTTTCCATACTAATCTATTATAAGAAATATTACCATTCAAGTTAAGATCCCTCCTAATAATTTCATCCCATGATAGTTTAGGGGGGTCCCTTTATCTTTTACCCTCTATTTTCAACAATCTTCCTATTTTTATAGGTAAATTTATTGTTCTACTCAATACACATCCGTGCCATCTAAGTCTAATTTATCTTAATTTATCGCTAATGGGAGCTAGTCCTAAATTTTCTCTCACGTAATGGTTTTTAATCTTGTCTTTTCTACTTTTGTCTATCATCCATCATAGCATCTTCATCTCACTAACATGGAGACTTTCTTCATGTTTTTTATTTAAATCCCAACACTCTGCTCCATAGAGGGACGCTAGCCTGATAACTGGTCTATTATTTTTTTTTAATTTATAAGCTATCCTCTTATCACATAACACCCCCCCTTTCTTGTCTCCATTTCATCCAACCAGTTGATATTATACTCATAACATCCTCATCAATATCTCCATTACTTTGTATCACTGAACCTAAATAACGAAATTTATTAGTTTGATTTATCACTTTTTCTTCAATCTTTAACATTATGCTATCAGATGCCTTATTATTAAATTTGCATTCCATAAATTCAGTTTTATTTCTACTGATTTTTAGTCGCTTAGATTCTAAGGCATTTTTCCACGTATCTACTCTCTTCGCTAAGGCCTACATTAAAGTGTCTACTAAAACTATATTCTCCTCAAACATCATAAACCATGGGACATCTTCTTGTATGTCCTTAGTAATCTCATCTAATACTACAGTAAATATGTAAGGACTTAAATTCGATCCTTTATGTCGACTCACTTTAATCATAAAATCATTAGTTTCTCCACAAATTATTCTTACTCTAATGTTTGTGTTGTCATACATATCTTCAATAACTTTAATATAACTCATAGGAATTATTTTCCTCCTTGAAGCCCACCGTATTATGTTACATTTATCTCATCCAAATGATACTAATAACAAAATAATATGCATAAATTTATATCAGGAGTCATCCCAAAATAATTCCTAATTACCAATTAAAAAATAAAAAAAGAGAAATTTCCAAATATCTGAAGGCACCAGTCGACCGTAGGGACAGGGCCAGTCGACTACATGCTTCAGTGTTTGAAATTTTCCCCCTTACAGGATTTGTCTTCTCTAATACAACAAAATACAATTCAATCCTCCATTAAAGATCATAAATCCTTCATATATGATTCGTATAGCATATATGCGATACATCTACATACTGTGACACTCCGCCTAATTAAATACCGGGTGATCTGTCCTTTACTAAATAAAATCTGAATATCCAGTTGGTTCATTCTTAGAATCAGTCTCGAAAAATAATTTCTTATTAATTAACCATATAATTAATTAAGCTAAGTGTCAAAACTTTTCCAATTTTAATTTCATTAAATCCATTCCACCATATGGAATAAAATAAGTAACATCCACTCACAATTGAATTCAATATCAACAAGAATAAATGTAACTGGAATAAACTGTCTAGTTGATATATCTCAATATCACCATCCAAAACAAAATGATAAACTAGTACCGACATAAAACCAATACAATATTCAAAATAGAAATGGAACTACTAGAATCTTGGGCGACACGCCCTAAATGAGCCAAATATTACAAAAATAGGAATCAATGGAATGAAAGCGTCTAATCCAAGTCTGCATCTCCAGAAACACGTCATATTATCCATCCTCTAAGTTGGGCATCCCTGATGTGGGGCACCCAGTGGAATATATATAATAGAGATGATAATGTGAAAGTAAACGGGTCAGAGCCCGATTGTAAAAGATTTTAAAAATAGCAAGTTCTTAACTGGTGCAAGTAAGCAGGTATTGTGTAAATGTTAGATCTTGGCTCTCACTTAAGAATCTCACATCTCATCTAGTGTGCATGCTTAACGTACCTTATTATCTCCCTAAATAATGTTCTCATTTATTATTCTGATCCCTTCCCATTTTCACGTATTTCCCACGCAATACATATATTAATTAAACATGTTCATTTCTTTTTAAGATGAACTAGGCCCTTAAGGATTAAGTATTCACTTACTTAATTCAGTTTTGATTTTATAATTCACTTTATTTACTAATTCACACAATAGATCACATTATAGTATGTATATTCATCACACTATTATATATACTAATAAGGCACCTCCCAGTCATAATTGCGGTGCATGCATACTCTGCTATCATGTCCAATTACATCTCTTGCTGTAAGAAGCACTATTGGATTGACGTCTCTCCCGAATTATAAATAACATAACACACATATTTATAGGCAATCAAACTCCCCAACCAAATGGGTCACGCACATACATATGCTCTCATTCAACCGTCAAAACTATCATTCACACCAATAAAACGTGTCCAAGGACCTATGCTCAAGGTATGAATCTAGAATTCCCCCAAGTGGGCTCATGAGGATAAGATCCACCATAACGCGAAACCTCCACTCCGATAGCAAGCAGCGTAGGTATGTCATACACAATATAAATTATAATATAAGTATTCATTACACCTATATAATACCAATAAGGTATTCATACAACCATATGATAATTCCATACGTAGTATATTTTTCTCTCTAATATCCTACGTATTTATAGATTATGACTTTATGTTTTAAAATATATTCCTAAGATTTCTCAGCACGCGAAAGATATCGATTATTCCTCAAATAAGTTTAGTAGGTAATTATCTACACCCTATTGGTCCACATCATCCCAATTCCTGAATTTTCGCAAATTAATATTATCCTCAATTTGGTTTATTCTTCCATAATCTCTATTTTTTTTAACCCACTATTTCACATTCAAAGATTTATCCCACGCATAAACATTTTTCGGGCTTTAATCACCACCCTATTGACCTTCCCTAAGTCCTAATTATGCTCAATTTAATTAACACTAAGCATTCATAAAAGTTGGGATTTATCAAATATTAAAAAGGGAACAAATCACATTTTCTGGGATCATCGATTGATCGATTATTTTGGTCGATCGATCGACCAGTCGATTGATTGATGATTGGGGTCTATCGATCGATCAAGCAAATATCAGCTAACATTTTCTCCATATTTTGGCTACGAGTTTAACCATTTCTTATCATCAAATCTTCTATATTATGATCCCAAACATCTTATAGTTATTTTCCAAACGATATAGCAATCCATATAAATGATCTCTAATATTAAACAACCTAAAGTCATCAAGAGGTTTAGATTAAAACATATTATTTCTCCTAAATTCCAGAAATCTCATATTTTATCTTTTCTACAAGAACAACTGTTAAACTCATATTTTCTTCATCAAATGATTCCAAATTCCTGGAATAACATCTATAATCAAAACAAGATTAAACCTACATATTTCTCATTTCCAGAAATCAAGAAAAATCAACATATTTTATCTTTAAATCATGCAACTTTTCAGAATTCTACAACTATCCTAATATGAACATTATACATGATAAGCTTTCAAAGGTTAAATCACTTGACTTTATATCGTAGCTCTGAACCATTGGGGATGACAGTCAACTAGTGGTCCTCCCCTTTTTTCGGCCAACTTTCGGTGGCGGTGGTGGTGTAGGATGTCTTTTGGCCTCTTAGCTTCCTATGGGTGTCTCTTCCTTTCTTAGAAAAGCCTCTCCTCTCCTCACAAACTTGTCTCTTGATTTTTGGTGAATGAACCTTACTTTGATAAACTCTACACTTAAATAAGATGACTCCAAAATTCGTAGGTACTTTTCACATACCTTAGCAATTGACAAAAATACCCCTTCGGGTTGTCTATTCGATTCCAAAATACCCCGCGACCCAAATCAAACACCCAAATAGACTTTTTTTACTATTTAAACCCTTTAGGACACTTTGGCATAGTCAAAACGACCGTTTAGATAACATAGAAATATTTTACTTTTATTTCCATTTAATTTAGTCCCAACACGACTCACATGCGTGTCCTGACTTAATTCTCGTAATTGTCATATTAATCACTAGCGATAATTTTATTAAATTATAATAATATATTACTTATAATCACTAAGTGATATTCACATAAATCACATATTACTTTATTCCCGAGTAAATTTGGAATTCGACGGATTAATTTTCATTTAACCCATAATTAATCCTAATTAATCCCATTTTAAAATCATTAAAATTACGGGTATTACATACTTCCCCCTTTATAATGGAATTTCGTCCCAAAATTCGAAAAAAGGCATACCGGGTAAAAACAACTTTGGGTACCGGTCGGGCATATCATCTTTGCTCTCCTAAGTAGACTCCTCAATATTATGGTGTGCCCACTGTACACGCACAAGCGGTACTATTTTTTATCTCAAATGTTTCTCACTGCGCTCTAAGATCGCCACTGGTCTCTTCTCGTAGGAACTATCTGGCTGCAAATCAACTTCCTCCAATGCAATATGAGTGTGAGCCAACTCATCTCGTAGATATCACCTCAGCGAAGAAACATGGAACACATAATGTATACGATGCAAGTGCTCTGGTAGCCCAAGTCTGTGCGCTACTGGTCCAACCCTCTTAATAATTGGAATGGTCCCACATATCTCGGTGCCAATTTACCTTTGTTCCTGAATTTCACTAACCCCTTCATAGGAGATACTCGTAATAACACCTGGTCCCCCACATTAAACTCCCTGAAGAACCGCTTGGCATCGACGTAGCTTTTCTCTATATCCTAGGCTACCCGAATGCGACTCCTGGTCATTTCAATATTAGCAGACGTGTTCTAAATAACTTTCGGCTCAAGTAGCTTGTTGTCCCCCACCTCTAACCAACATGCAGGAGAGCGACAAGGTCTACCATATAACGTCTCAAATGGGTCCATACTAATGGTGAACTGATAGGAATTATTATATGAAAATTCTTCCAGTGGAAGGTACTGCTCTCAACTCCCTCTAAAATCCAGAATACACATGCGTAACATATCCTCTAACATTTGGTTAGTACGCTATGTCTGCCCATCTATCTCTGGGTGATAGTCTATACTTAATCTCACCTCAGTACCCGTGGCCTCATAAAAACTCTCAAAAAATTAGGAGACAAAAATCTTGTCCCGATCGGACATAATATTAAGAGGCACTTCATGTAACCTAACTATCTCAGCAATAAAAAGTTGCGCATATTGCTTCGTCATATAATCAGTCTGAACCGGTAAAAAATGAGCTACCTTAGTCTATCGATCCACAATCACCCATATGGAATAATGAACCTTCTGAGTAGTAGTCAACCTAGTGATAAAATCCATGCAAATGCTCTCCCATTTCCACATCGAAATCTCTAGTGGCTGAAGAAACCTGGCTGGCTTCTGGTGATCCAATTTCACTAATTGACAGGTAGCACACTTAGAGACGAACTCAGTGTTGATACCAAAATTAATATGCTGATGTGGACGAATCATACGAAGACACTTGTCAATCTACGTGGTACAATAACAACGAGGAAGTTCATTTCCTCGACCAACTCATGTTCTCCCCGAGCAAAGAGGATATACCGAGGAACTGCAACACTCCGAGGTACTCTAGTGCTCCGAGAAACTCCTGAGCAACGAGCAACTAAGGCGGTCCGAGCTGCATCTCGGCCGTAGTATTAATTGCCAGAATGTCAACAGTTCAACTATTCATTGAATGTTTATCATCTTGACGCACACGCTGCATTAAATGTATTACCCTTTCATATGTATATCATTTAATGTATCAACCCATTCATGTACAGCCTAAGGGCTATAAATACCTTGTATCACCCTCATTCAGAGGGACCGGAATTTCTTTATTGAACTTGTAATCAAGAATTCCCAAACACTCAGCAATAACATAACAGTGGACGTAGGCCATTCTTATAAGGCTGAACCACTTTAAAAATCTTTGTTTCATTTTATTTATCTGTGATTGAATAATTAGAGCGATCTAATTTTTTACATCAACAGGGAGGTTAACTACAAGAGCCCTATTCAGAAACCTAGTTTTTAAGTAATAAATATTATCTAGAATGGCCCATTTATAGCAATACATAATTTCAGGGATCCCTATACGAGTCCCATGAGTTAGATTTAATTTGTACACCCCATTAATTATTCTCCATGAATTGGGGGCTATTTTTGCAGGGACAAGATCAAAATACTGACAAAACTCAAGACACAATGGGTTTGGCGGAAAAGAAAATCCACATTCATCAATGAATAGACTGGGAACCAATGTCCCTCAGCCAATCGAAAATAATCTAAAGGCTCAGAAAGAACCTCCAGAGTTATCCAGGAAGGAATGGAAAAATCGGAACGAAATTTCTCAACAGACTCCACAATATAAACCATACTGAATAAAAGAGATACAGAAGAAAGGAAGAAGATCTTACAGGAAGAAAGGAGGTATGTTGACAACGAACGAAAACTAGGATGAACGCACAAGAGAGAAGGAGAGAATAGAAAGCTTGAATGCAGGAAATTGGAAAAAGAAGAAGACGGTATGGTTACCTAAGAAGTTTAAATACTTTGCCTTGGGAAGCGGCGAAGGAAATGATTACAAAAAAGAAACTATTGAACTTCCGACGGCTAAAAGGACAAAAAGGGCACTAAGATCGAAGCGCTCTTAAAAGTTCGAAAAAAGGGGATTCGTTGAATTTGGAAATAAATTCAAATACGATGCTCCTAAAACCCAGGAAGATCATTCAATATTGCCATAAACCGAGAAAGAATGTTCCATACTCCTCAAAGTTCGAAATATGAAACATTGGGGGCTTCTGTTGATACCAAAATTAATATGCTGATGTGGACGAATCATACGAAGACACTTGTCAATCTACGTGGTACAATAACAATGAGGAAGTTCATTTCCTCGACCAACTCATGTTCTCCCCGAGCAAAGAGGATATACCGAGGAACTGCAACACTCTGAGGTACTCTAGCGCTCCGAGAAACTCCTGAGCAACGAGCAACTAAGGCGGTCCGAGCTGCATCTCGGCCGTAGTATTAATTGCCAAAATGTCAACAGTTCAACTATTCATTGAATGTTTATCATCTTGATGCACACGCTGCATTAAATGTATTACCCTTTCATATGTATATCATTTAATGTATCAACCCATTCATGTACAGCCTAAGGACTATAAATACCTTGTATCACCCTCATTCAGAGGGACCGGAATTTCTTGATTGAACTTGTAATCGAGAATTCCCAAACACTCAGCAATAACATAACAGTGGACGTAGGCCATTCTTATAAGGCTGAACCACTTTAAAAATCTTTGTTTCATTTTATTTATCTGTGATTGAATAATTAAAGCGATCTAATTTTTTACATCAACACTCAGTAATGTATATTTTTATCCCACTCCACCAATACTGTTGTCACATATCCTGATACATCTTATCCTTATCAGGATGTACCACAAATTACGATCCATGTGACTTTAACATCACTACGTTCCGTAATTCTCCCCCCTCTAGAATAATTAGTAAATCGTTGAAGTGCAAGCCTCCCTCTGAACTCACTAAGTAAGACTCTACTCCCTTGACTAAAAGTTGTCGAATTTTATCCTCACATAATGGATCTGCTGCCTGAGTGTGTACTATCCTCATCACAATCTGGGGAGTAACGGTCCTAACTGACATGAATGACCTAGCCACTGCATCCTAATGGCCCAGTTCCTTCCATTTTGATTTCCACACCATAGTTATAACACCCTCAGGTCAATGACTCAACGTATCTGCTACTACATTAGCCTTCCCCAGGTGATAACGTATCTCAAACTGATAATCCTTCACGAATTCGGGCCAGCTGTGCTAACGCATCTTCAACTCTCATTGATTGAACAAATTATGTAATGACTTATGATCCGTTAATATATGAAAATTTTCACCAAACTAATAATGTCTCCATATTCGAAGGGAAAATATGACTGTTGATAGCTCCAAGTCGTGGGTAGGGTAGTTCTTCTCATGAGGCTTAAGCTTCCTAGAGGCATAAGCTATAGCCTGCTCTTTCTGCTGCAACACCCCACCAAGTCCCTGTAACAGTGCATTAGTGTTCACTAGGTACTCCACTCTTAGTCTGGATAATGCTAGTATGGGTACTGAAGATAAACTGTCTGAAATAGTATTTAGTACCAAGAAATTGCGCACCTCTGTCGGCATCGTGGGTTGTCCCCACTCCCTCAACTCTGATACTTTGCTAGGATCCACTCCTATATCCCTTTCTTACACTATATGCCCCCAAAAATGCAACTCCCGGAGCCAAAATTCACACTTTTCATATTTTGCATACAACTTATGCCCATATAGGGTCTGTAGGACCCTTCGCAAATGCTCGGCATGCTCCTCTTCGGTATGAGAATAAACCAGGATATCATCTATGAAAATAATGACAACTCATCCCGGATCTCTTTGAACACCCTATTCATTAAGTCCATAAATACAGCCGATGCGTTGGTTAACCCAAATGGCAAATCCAAAAACTCATAAGATCCATATCTTGTTAGAAAAGCAATCTTCGACACATCCTGCTCCCTGATCAGAAGCTGGTGATACCCGAACCTCAAGTCAATCTTCGAGATGTATGTTACTCCTCTCAACTAATCAAACAAGTCATCGATGTGAGGTAATGCATACTTATTCTGGATCGTGACTTTATTAAGTTCCCTATAGTCCATGCATAATTATAGGGATCCATTCGTTTTCTTCAGAAATAGAACTAGGGTACCCCAGGGTGAGGTACTCCGATGGATGAAAACCTATCCTAACAACTGCTCAATCTGATCTCTCAGATCCCTCATCTCTGCAGGGCCATACGGTAGGGGTCACGGGTTATCGATCGAGTGTCCGGTGCTAAATCAATCACAAACTCTATTTTCTTACTCAGAGGTAACCCTGGTATATCCAGAAACATAACTGCGAATTCCCTATCAACCAGAATCGAGTCAAGGGTAATCACAACTCTCGTAGAGGTCTCATCCTCTATGTAATACAAATGAGTCAGCGATCCTCCCTCGGGGTGAGGCATTGTCACTAAAAACATCTCTTGACCTGGGATAGCGAATATAATTCTCCTACTAAAGCAATCAATCGTGGCTTTATAAGCAAATAGCCAATCCATCCCAATAATAGCCTCATATTCGGGCATGTCTAACAGAAGAATATCATTTGGTAAAATTAGACTCCCAATCTCTATACTCACACTCTAACATATAAAGAAAATAGGGGTCCCACTACCCATCGGTGAGCCTACACAAGTAACAGTACTGCTGGACGTGTCTAATAATCCTGTGGCCTATGAAAATCTAGTGTCTATGAAAGAATGTGAGGCCCCTGTATCAAATAAAATACTTCCCATAGCCTCAGAAATATAAAACATACCCTCAATTGCGGGTGGTGGTTGTTGAACTACTGTTTTCTAGGCATTGTACACATGCCCAAACTTTAAATTGCCCTTATTGTGGTGGGGCTGATGGAGCAATGGCAGGTAAGGCTGGCATTTGGGCTGGTGCTAGAAGGGCAGATGGAAGAATAGGCCTCTGTAAATCTTGATACGCACCTTGCTGATGGGGTATCTAACCCCTATCTGGACAATCATGTTTCCTGTGGCCAATTTTACCACAAGTGAAGTATCTTCCTGCAAACTATTCTCCATTCGACCCTGATGTCCACGTCCCTGATGCCCATTACCACCTTTTCCTTTCTCCTAATGGATCTGTTGATTGTGATGATGTCCCTGGTGGCCCTTTCTGTTACCACCCTGCCCAAAGAGAAATCCTCCCAATCTCAGTCACTTAGCATAATCACCCTGCTACAAGTTCTGATCATTTTGTCTCTGTTGCGCCTGAACTGATGATGATCGACTACCACTATTTCCCACAGTTCGGCCTTGCTAACTATAATACGACCCCCGCTTGTTTCCTTTATGAAGATGGTGGTCCTGGAAATGAAGTAATGTCGCATTCAAGACGTATATATAAGTCTATAGAGAAGGATTGCCCAAAAGATGTTGGAGACTCCTCCATGTAAAGCCGTCTTGGAACATCTGTATCATCTTCTCTTCGGTGGATACCTCAGCTGGAAGTCAACATAGCAAACTCCTCTTCATAGTCGGCAACTGACTTCCCCTCCAGGGTGAGGTCCAAAAGTTTCCTCCTCATTTCGGTTTGAACACCTGAAGGAAAGTATTTGCGGTCAAACTCCACCCAGAAGTTTTGAATAACCATTGTATCTCTCTCAGTTGCTTTAGTAGTGGACTCCCACCACTAAAGAGCTACTTCAACCAGCTTAAAGTCACTAAGATCTTCTTCTAAACCTCCATACATTCATACATACGCAGATTCCACTAAGTGTCTTTCTTCCATTGGCTAGCAGTCACGACATCGAAAACCCCTTAGAATTCTGGTGCATGTGCCTTTTGGAAGGCATCCCGAACATGCTCATAAGCACTGGATAATGCTTGCGTTGTTCCTACTAATACTGGTTGTACCGGTGGTCGTTCTTTCTAGACAATCGCTAAGGCTACATTAACGTTTTGAGCAATAATGGCAGCAACTTCTGCTGCATTCAAAGTTCCCTGAGTTAGAGAGGGATGTGGGGATGGATGTGCCGCACTGGGGGCTCGTCGTACACGTCGAGGTGGCATCTGAAATGAGGGAGAGCTATTTTTATCATAATTTAAAATATCGTAAAAATAGTTGATGTCGTAAATGCGCAAATATGAAAACAACAATTTTAATGATCGGGCTCTATATCAAAGGACGCTAAGCAGAAAGCATAATAAGCTATACATATCCTAAGGACACTAGAACCTGATGCTTTGATACCACATGAGACATGCTGCCTTATTAAATACCGGGTGATCAGACCTTTATTAAATTAAATCAGAATATCTAGTTGGTTCATTCTTAGCATCACTGTTGAAAAATAATTTCTTATTAATTCAACTAATAATTAATTACGATAAGTTTCAAAACTTTTCCAATTTTAATTTAATTAAATTCATTCCACCATACGAAATAAAATAAGTAGCATCCTATCACAACTAAATTAAAAGTCTACAAGAATAAATGTAACTGGAAGAAACTCTCCCGTTGAAATATCTCAATATCACCATCCAAAGCAAAATGATAATAACAGTACCGATATAAAACCAATACAATGTCCGAAATAGAAATGGAACTAGTAGAATCTTGGGCGACATTCCCTAAATGAGCCAAATAATACAAAGATAGGAATCAATGGAATGAAACCGTCTAATCCAAGGATGCATCTCCAAAAACACGTCATATTATCCATCCTCTAAGGCTGACGTCCCTTATGTTGGGCACCTGGTGTAATGGATATAGTAAAGAAGAGAATGTGTAAGTAAACGGGTTACTGCCCGATTGTAAAAGATTTTAAAAGTATCAAGTGCAACTAAGCAGGTATTGTGGACATATTAGTTCTGGGCTCTCTCCTCTCATCTAGTGTGCATGCTTAACGTACCTTATTATTTCCCTAAATAAGGTTCTCAGTTATTATTCTTATCCCTTATCAATTTCCCGTATTTCCCATGCAATACATATATTAATTAAACATGTTCATGTCTCTTTAAGATGAACTAGGCCTTTAAGGATTAAGTATTCACTTACCAAATTCAGTTTAGATTTTATAATTCACTTTTATCTACTAATTCACACAGTAGATCACATCATAGTATATATATTCATCAAACTATTATATATACTAATAAGGCACCTCCCAGACACAGCTGCGGTGCATGCACACTCTGCTATCATTTCCAATTACACCTCTCGCTATATAAGGCCTACTGGCTCGGTATCTCTCCTGAACCATAAATAACATAATACACATATTTGGAGGTAACATACTCTCCAGCCAAATGGGTCACATACATACCTACGCTCCCATTCAACTGTCGAAACTATCATTCACACCGATATAATGTGGACAAGGTCATATGCTCGAGGTACGAATCTAAAATCCCCCTACATGGGATCATCAGGATATGATTAACCATAATGCGAAACCTCCAGCCCGATAGCAAGCAACATAGGTATGTTATACACAATACAAATTATAATATATGTATTCATCCCACCTATGTAATATCAACAAGGTATTCACACAACCATATGATAATTCCATATGTAGTATATATTATCTCTAATATCCTACGTATTTATAGATTATGAGTTTACATTTTAAAATATAGTCCCAAGATTTCCCAACACTCGAAAGATATCGATTATTCCTCAAATAAGTTTAGTAGGTAATTATCCCAATTCTCGAATTTTTGTGAATTAATATTATCCTCAATTGGATTTTTCCTTTGATAATCTCTAATTCGATTTTTAACCCATTATTTCACATTCAAAGATTTATCTCACACATAAAAAAAAATTTGGGCTTTAATCACCACCCTACTGACCTTCCCTAAGTCCCAATTATGCTCCATTTAATTAACACTAAGCATTCATAAGAGTTAGGATTTATCAATTATTAAAAAGGAAACAAATCACATTTTCTGGGATAATCGATCCATCGATCATTTGGACCGATTTATCGACCAGTCGATCGATCGATGATTGGGGTCGATCGATCGACCAAGCAGATATCGGCTTACGTTTTCTACATATTTTTCCTATGGGTTTAACCATTTCTCATCATCAAATATTCTATATTATGATCCTAAAATTCTTATAGTTTATTCCAAATGATATAGTAATACATTTAAATGATCTCCAATAATTAAACAACCTAAAATCATCAAGAGTTTTGGATTAAAACATATTAATTCTCTTATATTCCAGAAATCTCATATTTTATCATTTCTCCAAGAACAAATCTTAAACTAAGATTTTCTTCATCAAATGATTCCAAATTCATGTATTAACATCTATAATCAAAAGAAGATTAATCCTACATACTTCTCATTTCTAGAAATCAATAAAAGTCAACATATTTTTATCTTTGAATCATGCAACTTTTCATAATTGTACAATTATCCTAACATGGACATTATATGTGCTAAGTTTGCAAAGGCTAAATCACTTGCCTTTAGATTGTAGGTCGGAACCGTTGGGGATGATAGTCTACTGGTGGTCCTCCCCTTTTTCTGGCCAACTTCCGGTGGCGGTGGTGGTGTAGGATGTCTTTTGGACTCTTGTCTTCCTAGGGGCGTCTCTTCCTTTCTTAGAAAAGATCTCCTCTCCTCACGGACTTGTCTCCTCATTTTTGGTGAATGAACCTTACTTTGATAAACTCGACACTTATAGAAGATGACTCCAAAATTCATAGGTACTAATCACATACCTTAGCAATTGACCAAAATACCCCTCCGGGGTGTCTACTCGGGGTTTTAAAGTGCCCCGAGACCCAAATCAAATACCCAAGTAGACTTTTTTTATTATTTAAACCCTTACGGACACTATGGCGTAGTCAAAACAACCATTTGGATTATATAAAAATATTTTACTTTTATTTCCTTTAAATTTAGTTCCGACACGACTCACACGCCCGTCCCGACTTAATTCCTGTAATTGTCGTATTAATCACTAGCGACAATTTTAGTAAATCATAATCATATATTACTTTTAATCACTAAGTAATATTCACATAAATCACGTATTACTTTATTCCTGAGTAATAATGGAATCCGACGAATTAATTTTAATTTAACCCACAATTAATCGTAATTAATCCCATTTTTAAAATCATTAAAATTATGGGGTATTACACATACAAAACATGATTGAACCCTAATTATATCACCAAAATCCTAATAAAAGTTCAAGAACTCAATTAAAACCCATTTTCTCTCTCAAGAGCCCTAACATTTCAATTTCCAAACATTTAATTTCATTTTTGTACATATATTAAAATAGGTCCTAAGTTTTTTAAATGGATTATAATAAAATATCATATTTATTCACAATCTAATCAAGACATAAAAATTATTGGGAAGATTCAATCAAAGCAATGTTAAATCAATACTAATAATTTCGTAATTGTATTAATCATGAAATTACTTGCTTTCAGTAATCTAAATCATACTTTAATGATATATTTAGGGCTTTGATTCAAATGAATAGGCATAATTTATAATAAATTCAATTATACAAGAGTTCAAATTAAACATGACTCTAGTTATGTAGAACTAGGGCTCAAATCTTCAAAATCTTCTCTCTTTCTTTTAACCTTATTCTCTTCAAGATTTTAGGTCCTCTGTTTGTGTTTTGTGTTAAATTGATTGTCCTAATGGTTTAATACTAACTATTAAAATTCTACTTGTACTTGGGCCTAATTTAGGGTGTTAAGTAGCTAATCCCAAAGTTCCTCCTTTTAAATAGTATTAACCCTCATAATACATCATCCTAGTAACCAATAATAAAAAATAATACATTTCCTATTTTTAAACCCGCTAGTAGTATTTTTCTTGAATCACAATAACATATTTAGTAATATTTTTATCGGCTGTAAATTCTAACTTTATTTATATACGTATAAGTACTGACATTACATGCCACTCAAGCACATGTTATATTATATTTATTAGATAGGAAAAATATGGGGTATTACATTCCTCTCCCCTTATTGAAGAAATTGCGTCCTCGAAATTTAGAATATACCTGGCTAGAATAGCTCTAGAAGGCTCGCTCATATATTCTACTCGTGCTCCCAGGTGGATTCCTCCTCACTATGATGTATCCACTGAATTCTCTCTAGTAGAATGAGCTTCGATCGTATCTTATGCCCTACGGTCAAGGATATGCTAGGATCTCTTTTCGTAACTAGTGTCCTGTTACAATTCTAGCCCATCTATATCTATGTGTTGATACTTATCCTCACGCCTCAAGAATTTTCACAACATGGATACATGAAAAATATTGTGTACCCTCTGAATGTGATGAGTAACGCTATATGCCACTGGCCCACTATCTCAATAATTATGAAGGGGCCCATGTATCGGGGAGCCAATTTTCCCTTCATTCCAAATCTAACCACCTTTTTATTAGGTATACTCTCAACAACACTTAATCTCCGACTAAAAACTCTAATTTACTCCTTTTCTTATCTGTATAATTTTTCTGACGATCTTGGACTATATTCATTCTTGCCTAAATAGGTTCCACATTCTCCGAAGTGTCCTTGGTAAGTTCTAGTGCAAACATCCAATGTTCCATTGATCATACCCAATAACTAAGTAACAAAATGGTCCTTCGTATAATGGTCGTATGATGTTACCCTAATCATGTTTAGGTGGTCACAGGCAAACTTAACAAGCAGTAAATGTAAATACCAATTACCCTTAATGTCTAACAGGGAACCCACAGTATATTCTCTAACACTTGATTCACCTTTTTCGTCTGACCATCTAAATGTGGGTGAAACACCATTCTTAAATTCAATTGAAATCCCATTGCATACTAAATGCCTTATAAAAATGGGAGATAAAAGTTTTACCCTTGTCTAACATAATATCTAGTACTACCTTATGTTGTCTCAATATCCCGATTATGAATAACTTTGTGTACTTCTTTGTGGGTAATCACTCATAAAGGGTAGGATATGTTTCACCTTCATGAATATATCCTCAATAGCATAAATAGAATCATAACTGAACTTTAACTGCGGTGACCCCATATAAAATCCATGGAGATGCTTTCCCATTTTCATTGAGGGATGTCTAAAGGTTGTAACTCTTATGTTGGTCATTAGTGATCCATTTTTACCAACTAACAAGCAACACACCTGGACATATAACAATATCCCTCTTTATTCTAGATGGAGGTGTAACCCCTTTGAAGTATGGTGATGATAAGCTAATTGGCCAAAGCTTTGGGTTAATGATAGGACATATAAACACAAACCCCAATGAAGATAAGACTCAGTCTAAACTCACAAATCTCTCGTGTATAACTCACGAGATAGTAATGAACTTAGAAGTAACTTAGCTAGAGGGAGAGAGAAGTAAGCACCCTGGATACACCTTGGTAGGAAGGTAGAAACACACCAAACACCCTCAAGAATTCTGTCAATTATTAAAAGCTTCATAATAAATAACAATGGTGAATGAGTAAACTCTCTAGTTTTGCAATAACTCTCTCTGGTGCATATTATCTCTAGTATTAACTCCTTTAACTCTCAAAAGATCATCCTATCCTCAAGGGTGGATGGGGTCCTTAAATAACCCCCCACACCATCCTCGAGGCAACTCAGTCATTCAAGACTATGAAAGAGATCCCTCATGATTTATGTCACAACATTAAATGCCTGATGCACTATTTGGCTCCATGTCATAAACATAAAATGCCAAGACATGCCTTTTTCCTAACCACTGTGTGTCAGGGGCTGTTGTCGCTAAGGTGGCTCATCAACTGCCTGAAAGCCCCAAATACCATGGTGGTTTACTCAAGTGTGGGTCTGACATTGTTTAGCTGGCTAGTGACATCACCTTTAGTAGATATGACATTAAGTAGAGGGTTGTTTGGTTCACAAATCTACGCCCGATGGAACTCCAAGCTACTTCGCCCGAGGTTCCACGGTCAGGGTCCTTCGGTGTTTTACCAATTGTGTCTAAGATGGTCAGGACAAGCCCCAACGGTGCCTTACTTCTGAATCCTTCAAACTAAGTCCCTCTAAAGTTCCCACAGTGAGGTCATTCGATAGAGCATGAAATCTCTCCCAGGCCCTGCCAAGCCTGGTCCCTTGTGAGTATCGTTTGACCTCACACTAAAACTCATTATTATTCTCGTTCCATCATTACAATTGTTATATCTTACATTCAATATAAATAGAGATACAATATGACTAATACAACAAGCTAAAATATAAGTTATCATACCAAGCTGCCTCATTGAGTTGCCATTCTTGAGCTGCCTCGGCTGCTTAATCTCAAACACTGTTGCTAATTAGGGAATTATCCCTAATCTCAGGATTACCTTCAATCCCCCTCTACATTTGCCCCTTCGTGGAGAGATTTATTGGAACAAGAAATGTGTGTATGAAACTTCTTAATTCGATGAACCCCCTCTGCGTGAAAAATTCTGGCCTCCTCTATTCGTTAGAACCGCAGCCTTATAGTCTCTTGGAAAAAGAAAAATTACCCTCGTTGTACCTGAGGCGAAGAGCCATGACTCATTGGGGCTTAGGCGAAGGGACATCGCCACTTTTTTCTCATGCTAAGCCTCAATTGTTCTAGCTTTATTATTTGAAATTCTCCCGAAAGGCCTACTAACCTTCTCAAATACTCATTTGGACTTTTGGCAAGTGAAATTATCCCTTGTAATGCTTCTCTATCTTCGAAAAAGTAAAAATTATCCCCGATGTAACTGAGTCACCATTTGAACAATGTTTGAACTGGTGACGATGGGACATCGTAGCTTTTTTGGACCGTTGGGGCATTTGTTTCGTTGGGCCTTATTGGATATGTCTGATAAAAATCTGGCGCCAAAACTAAGACTTGATAGAGAAGGAAACCTCTTATGTTCCCAAGGCGTCGCTTCGTAAGTGAGTTGGCATTGTCTTTTCAACTGTCAGAACCCTTCCCTAAGTGCCACGAGTTAATTTTGAAATGATTATAGGCGGTTGTGCACGTGCGTTAGTGGGAATCTCAAAGGACAGGTTTCAAAAACTTTAAACATCTCTTTATACTTCAAAAACCCTTCTCTTTTCCTTCATCTTCTTCAAGCTCCCCGCTTTCTTAAAGAGAAAAACTTTGTGCAAACTCCATTGTCTCCCAAGCTTTTACCTAGCTTCTTCCTTGTCTCCTCCTTTACGCCACCTCTTGTGGTTGTGCACCTCCCTCTTCATTATCAACTCTTCTTTTAGTGAGATTTTTTATATTTCTGTTATCTGTAATGGCCTCGTCTAGCAATACTACCACGCCTGCCACCAGCGCGCCACCTACCATCTTTGGTGCTACCGCCACCTCAAGCACCACTTCCATGAGTGTTGCCCATCAGGAGCAATTATGTTTCTATCATCGGGCGCTTATCTTTGGTGAAGACGATAAGTTTTCTGATGCATGCAAAACTTTCCATTTTTCTTCCATGTTCGACTCTTTACTGCTGGGTGATGAGGAAATAGATTCATCGAAGTGGGGCTATCTACCCCCATAGGGGACTCTGCATTTTCGTTAAGACCGTGGTGACTTTCCCTATTCTAAAATTGATTTAGAGGCACCTGGGGGTCGCCAGCTCATTTTTGTACCTAGCACGCACATATGCAGAGTTCTCATGATGCTGATCTTGCTAAAGTTGGGCTTTATTACGCATTTTGGTTCGAAAAGTTAACCATCTCGAAGCACAACGCGGTGTTACAAGTGTTAGTCTCCAGGTGTAACATCACAACCCACACCTTCTTTGCTGCGTGGGGGGAGTTTACTATTACGCTAAAGGACGTCTGTTAACTCTTTGGGTTTGAACCCATGGGTGAGTTCACTTACCATGATGAGGCTCTGGATGCCGAAGAGGCTGCTGATCGAGCTGAGTTGGACAGGATCTATCGCGGTTGCACTTGTTCATCGAACAAGGCTACATTTACTCCCCTCATCAACTACTTTTTCGAAGCTCCCACTCTGAAGGACGGTAATACCGCAATGGGTCGAGGTAGAGGTACATCTCTGGAATTACCGACCTTCATACTTGTGATGCTCTCACGATTCTTCCTAACCATTAAGCCTAATGATCAACCCAGGAGGGACCTGATAAATATCTCTGTCCGTTTGGCCAGGGGGTTCACCCTTCCTCTGGCCGCCATCACCTTGGGGACACTTGGTTGGATCAGACCCATATTAACATGGAACGATCACTGGGTCGTTACAACTTGGCTAACTTTGCCAACACCATTATCCTGATGGGCTTCCTTTACACCCACTTTCCTGCTATTGTTGTGAAGTCAATTTTTATGCCCGTGAGTGAAGGTATCAAGCCCCCACGCCTCCTATGTTTCCAAAAGAAGTAGAGTCGAAAGGAGATAATGGAGATTTTTAATCACTTGGACTCCTTCGTGATGAGGACATATAGTGAGTCTACATTTGCCCATAGTTAAGACTTCTTACCTACAGAAGCCACAATGGTCAGGTTCAATCCCGTTGTACAAGATCCCTCGTAAGCCGTAGTGCTTCTTTTCACTCCGGGGTTTCTACCCTCCTATACCGAATGGGGATACGCTTCAGAGCCTTATAACCCTAATAGGTATAGCAGGTAGTTCGGGTTCGATCAGGGGGCCCCTCGATCTGTGTTCTGGGACAACCACCCAAAGGCCACCTTTGCTGAAGCCTGTACCTTCTACACTGCGACCGCAGTGCTTGGTGTGACATCCACCATTAATGGGAATGTCACCCTTCCTAGTGTTACTATAAAGGGAGATATATCCACTTCTTTTTCCACTAAGTTCCATTTGGAGAAGTTGGCCATGATCCATGAGTACATCCAGTCCCCCTCTCAATATCCCCTAATCCTTTCCCTCTCTTCTTGTAAACTAGGTCTAAAGGGGAATTTCGTGCTTGGGGTTGAGTTCCCTCTAAGCCAGAGCCCCAAAGAGCCTCCCAGTGAACTTCTCCCATACTGCCTCATGACCCCTGTTTCCAAGCCTAAACCCAAGGCTGATGCAACCCCCAAACCATCTACCCCTACGGCCAAAGCTTCCACGGGAGAAGGGCCTTATCAGCCACCTGCTAATAAGGACAAAAAATCCAAGTCCAAGGCTCAAGGTCAAATACAAACTCCATTGGAGGCATTCCCTATTGCCTATGTTCCCCCTCCTATGTCTCCGAAAGTAGCTGAAGAGCTTAGGAGGCGGGTGCAAGCTAAAGTCAACATAATAGAGGCTGAGTTCTAACGGCGTGCTGTCAACGTTCCTCCTCCAGATGTGTTTCCCATGATTATGGTGGATCCTAGTGAGCCACCAGCAAGAAAGAGAAGAAGGTCGAGGGTGCCTAAAAGTGGTGGGTCGATGAGCTCAAGGAAGAAAACACTGGTTACCAAGTCCCAGAAGAAGCAAACACGTGAGAAACCTGCATCACCCACTCCTTCTGATACTTCTTCTTCACCACCTTCACAAGTGGTCATACCCTCTCGTTCTCCCTCTGGATCTGAGGTGTGTGTGTTAGTTTTTTTCTCATTCCTCTTTTCTTAAGGTAGAGCCTTTACTTATTGCCTGATAACTTTGGTGTAGGGAGTTGAAGAAGCGAGGGTCAATCCTCCCAGTCCCCCCAGTCCCCTAGTGAGCCGTTTCGTGGGGGGCGTTGCAATGACCCTCCATCCACTGTCGCCCTTCCACATTCTCCCTTAATAGGCCTCACCTATTCTCGCCGTTCATCCTCCCATGGGACTAGATAAGCCGCCACGGGTGTCACTGAGATGTCTGACCAACCCGAGGCAACTGTTCCAGCCTCCTCTGAATTACCCTCGGAGCGAGGGGTTCCTCTGCCCCTTATTGTGATCGAGGAAAGTTTCTCTTAGGTAAATTTCTTATGAAGTCTCCTATCTTTCTTTATTTATCCCCTTGCATTGTTTATCATTTCTAACATGTTGGGCTGCTCTAGGTGGAGGTGGAATCGCTGATAGCTAACATTCTCCTTAATCGTGTATTGACACGACCCCTTACTACGGTTCCTCTTTTCGGTGCCATAACGGGGGTAAGTTAGGTGCATTTCTAACTCATATTCTTGTGTTTACTCCTTGTGACAAACACCTGGCTTTACATTTCCAGCTTTCTCCAAATCTCTCTCCACCTTTTTCTTTGAGTGGCCTTTTCCCTTCCCATTCCTAGGTCGGTGTTACTGCTCTCGTTGGGTCATCTCTTGAAGGTCCAACATCTCCTTCCGATGATGCACCCATATTGGCCTTAGTATCATATGCTGCCAAGGGGAGTGTGCCTATCGTTGAGGCTTCTGCATCCAAGTGCCCCATTGAGGCTGCTGAGGTATTGAGCCCACCTCCCACAGTGACTCCAAATCTCGCTCCTGCTCCTGCTGAGGTACTTCTCTAATTTCTCTGTTTTTCTCAGTTTCTCCAACTTCAACCGTGTTTGTGACTTACACTCAAAACCCCTGTTAAGTTTTTTTTCATAAATTCCACCTGTAATGGTGACTTAACAAAGAAAACACTTGTTTAAGATTTTTCCATAAACCCCACCTATAACAATAACTTAATAACGAAAACACTTGTTAGATTTTTCTATAAACTGCACATATAATGGTGACTTGACAACTAAAACACTTGTTAAGATTTTTCATAAACTCCACCTATAATGGTGACTTAATAATGAAAACACTTGTTAAGATTTTTTCATAAACTACACCTATAACGGTGACTTAACAACGAAAACACTTGTTAAGATTTTTTGATAAACTCCACCTATAATGGTGACTTAATAACGAAAATACTTGTTAAGATTTTTCATAAACTCCACCTATAAGACTTAACAACACAAACACTTGTTCATAAACTCCTCCTATGGTGACTTAACAACGAAAACACTTGTTAAGATTTTTCATAAACTCCACCTATGACGGTGACTTAACAACGAAAACACTTGTTAAGATTTTTCATGAACTCCACCTATAACGATGACTTAACAACGAAAACACTTGTTAATATTTTTTCATAAACTTCACCTATAACGGTGACTTAACAACGAAAACACTTGTTAAGAATTGTCATAAACTCCACCTATAACGGTGACTTAACAACGAAAACACTTGTTAAGATTTTTCATAAACTCATTATTTCTCCTACTTGTTCTCAGGTTGCTCGGGAGTATTCTCCACCAGTTCCTTCGCCCATTGCCTCGCCACATATTGAACCTGTATCCTCTGAAGAATCTAGCCATAATGATCAAGGTTCCACGACAAGTGCTGCTGGGGAGAGCGAATCTTGGTGCGAGCTTCCTCTGCCCGACTTGACTCCTCCCGCCTTCTGCCTGGTGGTACTCCAACGTTCTCCCTAAATGGAAGACAACCACCATTTGGTCATCGAGAAACTTGTGAGCTATCATCCTGAGACCTTCACGGTGTACTGCCTACGTTTGAACATCTCAGTTATGAGCCATATGCTTCAAGGCATGGCCACCATTATTGATGAACTTGCCAACACTCTAACTGTGAACGTGACCAGACCCCTCATTAACTAATTCTTTGGCTATTTGAGGGAGTTGGGTCATGACGTGTTCCGTTTTGACTAGCTCATCGTACATTTGAAGACTTTAAAGATCCAGTGGTTGGATAGTCAGAGGGAGCTCTTGCGAAAACATCAGGAGGATCAGAGGGTCAAGGAAGCCAAGTTGGCCGAGCTTGCACCTCTTCTTAAAACCATTGACAAAGATGTGGAGGACCTCAAAGAGGCTCTATGCATGGCGAAGTCAAAATGAGAGAAACTCCTGATTGAGCACACACAGGCGCAGACAAGGTTGGAGGTTTCTATCAATGCCCAACGGTTCTGCCAAGCAGCTTCTCCGGGCCTTCCTGGAGATTGTTTCTCTTCTCCGGATATGTGGTTTCGCCTGGGCCAATGAGTTTTTTTGTATATGTATTTGTTTTCTTCTTCTCATGTAATTCTTGGGCGATAGCTCCCAATTTTGTAATGCACCAAAATTCATGAATGGAAAAAGATACTTATTTTCTTATGCCATTTTTATGTTACAACTATTTACTTTGATTGTGAAGTTCTATATTCTTTCATCTCTTCCTGAGTTATAGTAAAAAGAACTTGTTCACACATGATAATAAAAACAAAGAACTTGTGCATTCATAACAGCCAATTGCATCAATGGTCAAACATAATTGCCTACACATAATAGACTTTTAACCACTTATTATTAATCTTGAATGGTTTGTATTCTTCCATCTTAGAGATTAAATAATAACCTGATTCATGTGCCTCTTTTATAGTAAAGGGTCCTTCCCAATTTGCTGCAAACTTGAGAAGATGAAGCCCACTAATGTGTTTTACTGCCGCTTTTAATATGAGGTCTCCCTCCACGAACTTCCTTGGTCTCACTAAGTTGTTATACGCCCTGGAGAGTCTCTTCATATATATTTAAAAGTGTTGCATCGCATTATCCCTGTGTTCGTCCAACGCTTCCAACTTCACATGTATGTTCTGAGGGAGCATGCTACTTTGCAAAGCATATCGAGTCGAGGGAACTTTTAACTCCACCGGGAGAATTGCCTCAGCCCCTTAAACAAGAGAGAACAATGTATACCCTGTAGGCTTCCTCTTAGTCATTCGATAGGCCCATAAAATGGCTGGTATCTTATCATCCCACGATCTTAGGAAATCCTCCATCGTTTTAGCCAAGATATTAACCAAAGTCTTGTTAGTCACTTCGGCTTGACCGTTCCCCTTTGGGTATGCCACCGTCGAAGTGTGATGGATAATGGAGTATTTGTCTGTGAGTATCGTTACCTCTGAATTGATAAAAGGGGTTCCATTATCTAAAAGGATAACTTTTGGGATCCCAAAATGACAAATGATGTATTCTCTGATGAAGTTGCTCATTACTCCTGCTGTTGCCCTTCTCAGTGGTATCGCCTCAGCACACTTTGTGAAATACTCCATTGCCACTAGTATCCATATCTTTCCCCTCGAAGAAGGGTGTATTGCCCATACTAGGTCGAATGCCCAAGTGTGAAATGGATAGGGAGTTTCCGGGGAGTGTAGGTCCACCAATGGGGCATGGATCATATTTCCATGAAGCTGGAAGGCCTTGCATTTTCGAACGAACTTAGGGAAATCTTTCTCCATCGTTGGCCAAGAGTAACCCAGAGTCATTAACTAGTCATATAGCTTGTCCCCTCCTATATGAGCTGGATCGTGTACCCATTTGAGAACCTCGGTTTTCTCTTCCTTTGTGATGCAACGCAACGGCCTGTTTAAGTATCCCCTTCGATAAAGCTGCCCTCTTAAATGTGGAATCTTGGGGCCCTTCATCGGAGTCCCATCCTATCAATTTTCTTTATTGGGACAACTCCATCTTTAATGAAGTCAATATAGGGTTGTCTCTAGTCAGGATGAGTCTCCACGAAATGACATTCTACTGCCTTGAAGAATAACTGGCATTTATCTCACTTCCGTTGTAACTCTACCACATCATGTTTCATCTTAGGCTGAAAATACCCCTCTCTTTGAATTCTTTGGTATAGGGGTATCTCAATTGTTTCGTAGTGTGCTTCGTGTGTATTCTTTAATCTTTCCTCTTCCTCATCTAGACCGATGCATTTCGATAACCATCCTCTTGTATTTCTGAAGTAAAGGTTTCCCTGGTTTGTGAACTACTGGGTCAACTCTCTGAGCCCCATCGTTCCTTGACCAGTCTCCAGTTGCCTCTTAATCTCTCCCCTCCAGTACGCGCCCTCCTCCATTGGTAAAATTAAATGTATCATCGAAGGAGATGTTCTTCGTTAGATCACGATAGTAGTTGTATCGCTCCTTATGATCATCTTCTGGGCAATGGTAGCATATGCATCCGGGTGGTGGTTCATCGTTCTGGGATACCTTATGATCTTGGTCCGATGGAACTGGCAAAGAAGTCTCTGGATGATTATTGTGTATGGTTCCAAGCTCATGTGTTTTAATGCATATTCTCCATTCACTTGTTGAACCACCAAGTTTGAATCTCCCTTGATGCAAAGTGAACGAATACCTCTTCGAAGAGCCTCTAGTAATCCCAATACCAATGCCTCATATTCTGCATCATTATTGGAGAAAGGGAAATCTAACTTGTAGGAAAGGCAAATCTCCTCCCTTTCTTTCAAAAGAATAACCCCTGCCCCTCCCTTATTTTCCATCGAAGATCCATCGAACTTCATCATCCATTCCTCCTTCATTACGTCTAAGTGATTGGCCTATAAATCGTCTCCCGGAACATTTTCCTTGGGTGTCTCAAAAGTTCCCGAAGGAAAAATAGCCAATAGGTTAGCGTACGCCTGGATCTTGATTGCGCGAGGCACCACGCACTTCAAGTCATACTCAGATAGAATGGGGAACCACTTAGCTACCCTGCCAATCAGTATAGTTCTTGCTAGCAAATACTTAATAGGATTACATTTAGTTACAATATTAATTGTAAAAGACAACATATAATGTCTAAGTTTTTGCGCTACAAATACTAAGGCTAAACAATGCATTTATAAACTACTATATCTCACTTCTGGCCCATGGATCATCCTGCTGAGGTAATAAACTGGCCATTCTTTCTTGCCCATTGATCTTTTGTGCCAGTAAATCTCCCACGGACCTCGTGGTGGACGTGAGATATAACTGCAATGGTGTTCCTGCTTTTTGGGGAACCACAGTCTGTGGTGAAATGAGTAGTTTCTTCAGCCCATCGAGAGACTCCTGGTGAATCGCCTCCGATTTGAACTTCGTGTTCTTAAGTAACAGCTGCATCAACGGGTGTGTTACCTCGGCCAACCCAGGCATAGATCTCCTAAGGTAGAAGACTTTACCGATGAAACTCTTCAGTTCTTTCGCCGTTCTTGGATATGGCATTTCTAAGATTGCCCACTGCTTGTCCTGGTCCATTGGCACCCCTTATCGATCAACCACGAAGCCTAGGAACTTCCCACTTGTCACTCTATAAACACACTTTAATGGATTCATCTTCAATTTTAACTTACTACAACGGGAAAATACCTTCCTCAAATCGCTCAGATGGGACTCCTCCTTCCTCGACTTGATGACCAAATCATCCATATAAAATTACATAAATTTGTGAAATAAGTCATGGAAAATGGCCATCATCGTTCTCTGATAGGTTACCCCCGCGTTCTTGAGTCCAAATGGCATCACCTTGTACATGAAGTTGCCCAAGGGGGTTCTGAACGTTGTTTTCTCTGCATCCACGGGGTCCATCTTGATCTGGTTATACCTTACATACTTATCCATGAAGATGTACATTTCATGACCTGCCGTTGCATCTATCAAGCTATCAATGGAGGGCAGAGGGAACTCATCATTGGGACAAGCTCTATTCAAATCTCTAAAGTCCACGAATATCCTTATTTGGTTCTTGTCTTTCTTCCCCACCGGGATAATACTGGATAGCCAGAGTGGGTGCTGTATCGGTGTGATGAACCCGGTCGTTAGTAAGAGTTGAAACTCCTCTTTGATCTTCAAATATAGCGCAAGCTTGTACGTTCTGGTAGCTTGTTTCACTGGAATGGCTTAAGGCATTACCTTTAACTTGTTAAAGCTTACTTCCTTATCCAGCCCCTCCATTTCTGTGTATTTCCACGCGAAGACATCTATAAACTCCTGAATTAACTCGACTAAGGCCTCTCATTTCTGATTACTAAGATCCTTCGAGATGAAAATGGCCCTTGGATTTTCTCCTTCTTTTGCCAGGTTCAATTACTCTAACTCTTGTGCCTGGGGATTTGGTTGACTTTCCATGTAATCTGGCTCCTCGACGACTTCTTCCATAAATTCTTGTATGCTAGAATTGTCTATCACCATGAACTGTCCCCATTAATCTACCAAGAAACATTCATATATCGGGTCGACCTCGTCCTCAACTTCTTTGGCCACCCGCTCACACTGTTACAATCAATACACCACCTTTCCTTCCACAATAACGACATTCTTGGATTGCCTGCTGGTGGTGGCGATTGCCTTCCTCTTCTTTTCTCTAGAAGCTTCGGCCACTCTTTCTCCTGAGAATCAGCTCAGCACGATCTGTCGTTGAACCTCATGCTCCATCGGGTCCATTCTGGGCTTCATTATGTCTTTAAGCTGCTTCGAGATGCCTTGGAGTCTTGGGACCGCCTAATGGGCCTCTTCAGCAATTTCCCTTGTGTTGCTCGCAATATCCTTCCTTTCCCATCCTTTCTCTGATCGAGGGAACCCATGCTCCCTCCATTCTTCTAGTCAAAATCTGAACATCTTCCTCTAACTCTATGTAAAATGCTGCATCCACCAGGTGAGCTTCCTCAACGGCAAAGGGCCTCTTGTTAGCCCTAATAGTCACCTCTATCCCATTGACATTTGCTTTGACACATTGGTGGTATATAGAGGTAGATAGCCCTTGGTTGTGCATCCACACCCTCCCTATTAGTAGATGATAGGAAGTTGCACTTTCTATCACATGGAACTTGATATGGGAACTCAAATTTCCCATTACAATCCTAATATTAATGTACCCAATGGATTTGGAAGATTGGTTATCATACCCCAAAATCACCAAGGGCATGGGAACCAACCTTTCTTCTAGAATATTGGCTCCGTGGAAGGAGTTGATTGGCATGATATTGATGGAAGCTCCCCGTTGATGTAAAAAATTAGATCACTCTAATAATTCAATCACAGATAAATAAATGAGACAAAATATTTTTAAAGTGGTTCAGCTTTATAAGAATGGCCTACGTCCACTGTTATTTTATTGCTGAGTGTTTGGGAATTCTCGATTATAAGAAATTCCATTCTGGATCCCAAAGTTTGGATTCAGGATCTGATCCCCTACAATGAGGATTGTACAACGTATTTATAGCCTTGAGGCTGTCATATGAAAGGGTGATACATTAAATGATATACATTTGAAAGGGTAATACATTTAATGCCCTTTATGCGTGTGTGTCTAAATGATAAGCATTTAATGAACCAGTTGAACTGTTGGTTATTCATCAATTAATGCTTTGTTCGAGATGCAGCTCGGACCGCCTGAGTAGCTCGGACTGCCTAAGCTTTCTGATATTCAAGAGTTCCTCGGAGAGGTCTGTTCCTCGGAGGGTATGAGTTCCTCGGAGAGGTTTGTTCCTCGAAGGGTATGAGTTCCTCGGAGTAACATGGCTCCTCGGAGCGTGTGATTATCTCGGAAGTGCATGTTGTTGCCATGTAGATAGCCACGTGTCTTCATATGATTGATCCAAGTCAGCAGATTAAATTTGGTGTCAACAGAAGCCCCTAATGTTTCGTAGTTCAAAATTTGAGGAATATGGAACATTCTTTCTTGGAATACGGTAGCTTTAAATAGTTCTTCCTGATTTTTAGGATCATCTCCCTTGTATATATTTCTCCATCTCAATTCGTAGATTCATGCTTTTTTGGACTTTTCTGCTCGCTTCGTTTCCCACGTCAGTTTTCACCTTTTTAGCCGTTGTTGTTCGCTTTGATTCCCGCGCCAATATTTAATGCCTTTTTAGTCGCCGATAATGTAATCATCCTTTTTGTAATCATTACTTCGCCAGTTCCCAAGGCAAGGTATTTAAACTTCACAGAGACTCCCATCGTCTTCTATCTTTTCAAATTTTCATCTTCGAGTTTTTCATTGTCTTCTACTCTCTTGTGCGTTCATCTCTTCCGTTGTTCATTGTCAACAGCTTCAGTCTTTTTTCTGTAAGATCTTCTTTCTTCTTCTTCATTTCTTTTAATTCATCATCATGGTTTACCCAGTTGAGTCTCTTGACAAATTTCGATCTGATTTTTCCATTCCCTCTTGGGTTGTCTTGGAAGAGCTTTCTGAGCCTTCTAATTATTTCAATTTGGCTGAAGGACATTAGTTCCCCAGTCTCTTTTTTGCTGAGTGTGGATTTTCTTTTCCACCAAATCCTCTGTGTCTGGCATTCTGTCAGTACTTTGATGTTGTTCCTATACGAATAGCCCCCAACATGGAGAATAGTTAATGGGGTGCATAAATTAAATCAAGTGCATGGAACTCGTATAGGAATTCCAGAAATCATGTACTGCTATAGATGGGCAGTTAATGATAATATTTATTATTTGAAAACTAGGTTTATAAATAGAGCCTTAGTAGTCAATTTCCCTGATGCCAACAGGGATTATTTTGAACATGGGGTTGTTGTAAAAAATTGGCAACACCCTCCTTTAACCGGAGATGAGGTTTACCAGGGTCCCAGATGCCCTCCTTATGGCAATGGGATAGGTTATATTTATTTTATTTTATTTATCTTGAAATCATGTTTGTTTTATGTTTGATAAAATGTGTTACTGATAACAATATATGTTTATTTGCAGTTGATAGCAAGAGAAAGTGCCCAAAAGAAACAGATGTCAATCTAAGGCATTTGGGACTTATCTGGGGTCTACATCAAAGGGTTGCTGACGAGCACATTCGATCAGCCTCCTATCTGCTCCAATAGAAGAGCTATACAACTTCTTTCACTGCTCGTCCAGTGATCAGTGAAGCAGAGCCAGTACCACCCTCTGCAAGTTCTTCGCCAGAATCTCACGTTCCGTTGAGCGAAAGGATGAAGAAGAGAAGGACTCCTGCTCTTTTTGAGAAAACTGCCTCCGGCTCTGGGGAGGTAAAAAGGATTATGATTGACGTCCCAAGGGAGGGGATAAAGAAAACTACTGCAGCTCCTCCAGCTGCTCCTGCGAAGATTGTCGAGAAGCCCGCAGTGTCTCCGAGCAGCTCCGTTGCTCCTGGAGAGGTGATAGTGATATCACCGACCAAGTATTCTTCCTTGGTTGTACCTGTTCCCCCGAGGACGCTGAAGAAGATCTCCTCGGTTAATTTGGCTGACACCACCATTCAGCCCCCTGCTGCTGAGACTGGGGTTCCCACCTCTGTTCCCCCGAGCTCTGACATGAGCTCGGTAAAGTCCTTGACCATTCCCGAGGTGCAAGGTAATGAAGATAACCTTACTCGGGATATGGTTACTTCTTTGGATTCTCGTCATCTTACTTCAGTAAGTACCTTTACTTTGAACTTTTTGTATTTTCCTTTGTTATTTCTCATATTTGTTTCTGACTTTGCTTTCTTTTTCTGTTTACAGTTGACGAGCTGCTTCAACATAATCCTTAAGAAGGATGAAGCAATCAAAGATTCTTTCTCCTCTTCCAGTATGGAGGGAGCTCTGGAAGAAGCTACCAAGTCCTTGGAGGAATCTCGCCAGAGGTACGATACTGATAAGGCAGTCTGGGAGAAGAAACTTGCTTCCTCCGAGCAGGAGAAAACTCGGGTTGCTGAGGCCTCCAGGGATTTGGAGAGGAAAGTGAATGCCTTGGAGAAGGCTAATAAAGAGCTCGATGTGAAGCTCAAGACTGCTGGGGAATTTAAAAATAAACTCAAGGCTGCTGAGGAGAGGTTGGTTCAACTCCAGGAAATAACTCGGCAGAAGGAGGAAGCTGAACAAAAACTGAAAGCTGCTGATGTTTTGCTGTCTGAGAAGCTTGCCTTGGAGAAGGCCAAAAGGAAAGTTATCGTGAAGAAGTCCTTCAGCTCTGGCTAGGACAAAGGTTGGGATAAGGGATGTGCTGCCATGGTCTCTCAAGTGGATTATGGTAGTGTAAAGTATTTCAGGGACGGATGGGTTGCTGCCCTTCAGGAATTGAAGGTCGACGAGTCATTCGAGCTCTTCCAGAGACACATCCCTGGTCCCCCTCCTACTCCAGAAGAATTAGAAGAGGACGAAGCTACCTCTGAGGAGTCTTCAATGGTAATGGGAGAATATTCCCTAACCAGCCAGCTTGCTACCGATCAAGTAGTTTCTTCTTCCGAGCAACAGCTGGTGCTCTCCGAACAAGTCACAGTTCCCTCCGAGCAACCTGCCTCATCTTCCCAACCTCCCGAGAAGGTTTTGGGAGATAAGGAAAAGGTGAAGTGTTGTTCGGTTTTCTCTTTCTATTTTTCTTTTTTGTCAAATGTAACCAAGATCTTTGTAACTTTGCACTATGATCTAATAAAATTTGAGTTTTCTTCCATACAGTTGTCTCTTTTCTATTGGTATTCTGTCTTGATCTTCTTTTTGATGATTGTCTTTTCTTTCTCTGCTAGTTTCTGTCCAGGATGGATCTGCTATCTGCCAATGATACGAAGCTGATGCAACAATGTAATGAATATTATAAGGCCGGTCACACAGACCTGAGTGCATAAGAAGTTGCCGACATCCTTGGTCGTGATGCTTCAGAACAAGAAGTTGAAGCATATCAGTACTTGAAGTGTCTGCTTGATCGAGCGGTAGCCAATAATGTGGCCTACTATGAAATGATCGAGGATCTCCAGTGTACCCTCGAAGACCTTCAGAATCAATACATGGAATCAACTGCCCTGTTGCATGAGGGGTATGAGAAGAGGTATCAGCAACTTTCTGTCGAGAAGGGTTACGAGAAGCTCCTTGCTGGGTACGATGTCAGGGAGAGAACCTTAAGGGGTGAAGTTGAAGCATGTAGACAGATTGCCAAGATATTGGAGCAAGAGAATAATAATTTTCATAAAGAGATAACACAGTTGAAGTCTGCAGCCTCTTCTTTAACAGCTATAATCCCAGTGACTGACGAGGGATTTTCATTTTTAGAGGTTGAGAATGCCAAATTGAGGCAAGAGTTGGACACCTTGAAAAGGTCGGGCTCTTCCACATCTCCTCGGGGATGAGCAAGAGCTCCTTGGGGATGAGGAAGAGCAGTTCGGGTGCTTGTGGAGGAACAGAACATCTTCCTTAGAGAACCAAGCCTTCCAATTAATGTCTAAGAACCAAGCTTTGTCTGACATGTCAAAGAAAATTAGAGACCTGGAAAAACAACTCTCTGCAAAGAAATCAGTGTTGGAGACTAATGAGCTTTTCATCAAGATTCTTCACGAGAAACTAGAAAGGCTAACATATCAATTCCACAAACATCCCAGGGAGTTTTGGATGGCTAGATACAAGGAAGCATTATTTCACTTGGACGACCGTATCCAGAATGCCAACAATGAGGGCTACAAGCAAGGCTGGCTGCACGCCTTAGGTGTGCTGAAGCTCGAATAAGAACACTATCTATGGGACTACCATGATCCCGAGTTGCTCGACTTGCATGTGCCACCGTATAATTTGGACATGGAATGGATCCCAGCTCGTGCCATTCCTCGGAGCTTAATTGCAAAATACCTCGGTGACTACAATTTACATTCTCAATTTGAGGTATCTCGTCCCGAGCATCTTCTAGATCGACCTTCTGTGATGAACGTAAAAATGCTGAAGGATTTGAGCTTCATCAATTCTCCTCAATCTTTAAATGATCCGCCTGCTGGCGAGGAACCTGTATCGAAAGCTGAGGGGAAAAGACCAATAGAATAGGAATTTTTTATGTAACAGTTAGTATACATATCAATGTAATTTTCATTTTATTATCAATGTAACTTGTAATTTATTTTGAATTTAATGAAACACTTTCATTCTTGCTTGCAAATCTCATTTGCTATTATCTTGCAGTTATCAAATACTTTATATTCATGTATCTCTTATTAAAAAGATAATAATATTGTGTTGTTCATCGACCAACTACAGTTAAAAAGATAATAATATTGTGTTGCTCGATCACTTAATAGTAAAGTAATGAGTATAAAAATGTTTAAAATTTTTCCAACCAACCAAGGTTGTTAAATTGTACTCGTCAACCAACTA
The DNA here is from genome assembly GCA_949130495.1 of Sambucus nigra. Taxonomy (NCBI): domain Eukaryota; kingdom Viridiplantae; phylum Streptophyta; class Magnoliopsida; order Dipsacales; family Adoxaceae; genus Sambucus; species Sambucus nigra. Next base: position 48,311,313 of record OX422219.1, on the reverse strand, counting down.
CAGTTAGTGGGTTCTTATCCCCGACCAGCCATACTTGGTAAATTTTTGTCTTTTTTATAAAATGTGTCTGACCAACCAAGGTCAATAAATTCTCCTCGTCGACCAACTAAGTTGGTACAGTTTGGAATATTTTCTCCTCGTCGACCAACTAAGTTGGTACAGTTTGGAATATTTTATCCTCGTCGACCAACTAAGTTGGTACAGTTTGGAATATTTTCTCCTCGTCGACCAACTATGTTGGTACATTTTGGAATATTTCGTTTCCTAGCCAAACAGGTTGGCATTTTTAGGAATATTTCTCCTCGTCGACCAACTATGTTGGTACAATTTGGAATATTTCGTTTCCTAGCCAAACAGGTTGGCATTTTTAGGAATATTTCTCCTCGTCGACTAACTACAGTTAGTGGGTTTTCATCCTCGACCAACCATACTTGGTACAGTTTGGAATATTTTCTTGAGTAGTCTGCCGAGTGCCGAGTAGCGAGTAGTGCATAGCACTAGTATTCCCCGAAAATTTTTCAATAAACAGAGAGACTTGCAGAATATTTTCATTTTATTCATACTGATGGAAACTGCGTTACATATACATCACTGATAATACTTGCGCAGATGCTCTGCATTCCATGCATTCTTAAACTCCTCGCCTTCTAAAGTGGCTATTCGATAAGTTCCTGGTCGAACAACTTCTGTAACTCGGTATGGTCCATGCCAGTTTGCCTCCAGTTTATTATGTTTTTGAATTACTTTCTTCAGCACATAGTCTCCTTCTTTCAGGTCGCACTTCTTCACTCTCTTGTTGTAAAACAAAGTTGTTCGCTGCTGGTAAGCAGCAATTCTAATGGCTGCTTCTTCTTTAACTTCTTCGAGCATGTCTAAATCCAGTCTTCTCATTAAGTCGCTGACAGGGGAATTGAAATTCAGTACCCTGTGTGTTGGGAGGCCCAACTCTACAGGTATGACAGCTTCACTTCCAAACGCCAGCATGTATGGTGATTCTCCAGTTGCTACTCGGGGAGTAGTTCGGTAAGCCCAAAGTACTGATTGTAGCTCGTTGATCCAGTTTTCTTTTGCATCGTCCAATCGTTTCTTCAAACCGTTCAGCAGCATTTTGTTTGTCACTTCAGTTTGTCCATTGCTTTGAGGATGGCCTGGTGCTGAATGAACCTTCAAAATGTTTGACTGATGACAATAGGCGGTAAACTCCTCGTTATCAAATTGTGTCCCATGGTCTGTGATGAAGGCATGAGGGAGACCATATCGACAAATGATGTTCTTCCAAACAAATTGGTACACCTTCTCGTACGTCATATCAATGAGTGGCTCAGCTTCTACCCACTTAGTAAAATAATCCACTGCGACGATGAGGTACTTGAACCTTCCTCGGGTCGTTGGCAGTGGTCCAACCAAATCAATTCCCCACATGGAAAATGGACAAGGGGAAGTTATGGGTGTCAACAATGCTTGTGGAGTTCTTCGGATGGAGGATAAACGCTGGCACTTGTCACATTTCTTGGCATAAGTTATACAATCAACCCTCATCGTCGGCCAGTAGTATCCTTGTGTCATCACCCTTTGCAAAAGCGTTCGATCTGCTACATGTGCTCCACAAGAGACTTCGTGGATCTCTTCAATTAATTCCTTCACCTCGGAGGGATGTACACATCTCTACAAACCTGTCATTATTACTCGTCTATATAAAACACCATTAGTTAGTACATACCGAGCAACTTTAAACTTCAATTTCTCGGCTGCGAGCTTATCAATTGGCAATTCTCCCTCCTCGATATACGCCCTGATGGGATCCATCCAAGATGGACCCAAATCAAGGGTTATAAAGTTCATCGTCAGATCTTCATCTATACTCCGACTAGCCAACACTTTAATTGGGATTGTTCGTCGTAACTCGGTGCGAGTAGCTGCTAGTCAAGCTAGGGCATCTGCTCTCGCATTCTCCATTCTTGTTATTCTGACCAGTTGAATAGCGGCAAATTCTGACACCATCTCCTTTGCCTTTACATGATATATGATCATTAATTCTCCTCTAACTGCATATACCCCCATCATTTGGTTTACAATCAGTTGAGAGTCACTGAAGATCATAACTTGCTGCGCCTCCATAACTTTTGCCAAAATAAGTCCTGCAATCATGGCCTCATATTCAGCCTCATTGTTGGAAGCTTTGAATTGGAAACGCAAAGCGTATTCCATGTCGACCTCGTCTGGAGTGCTCAAAACTATCCCCGCGCCACATCCTGTATTGCAAGATGAGCCATCTACATATAGCCTCCATATAGGTAACTCGTCTTCAAATGTCGAATCAGTCAGATTTCCTCGGTGAAATATTTGCTGCTTCTTTTCATCCTCCCCAGATTTTTCTCGCTTCTCGTCGATCATTTCTTCTTGCCCTTTCACCAATCGGAGTTGGTCTGGGTTCGAATTTAATGATCATGTAACATCCACTTGCCCTTTTACCAACCGGAGTTGGTCTGAGCCAGTGTTTGTTGATCCTGTAACATCCACAGGTTGATCAGCGAGCAACTCTTGTTCCTCATTCGGAGTTCTCCCAACTATCTCTGCATCACATCCTGTAACATCCACACGCCCTTTTACCAATCGGAATTGGTCTGGGCTTGTGTTTGTTGATCCTGTAACATCCACAGGTTGACCAGCGAGCAACTTTTGCTCCTCGGGGGTATCAGGATAGGTGAACTCCGCTATGAAACCTGCTACATCTTGCCCTTTTAGTGATGACCTGGGTTCATAAATTATATCATATTCTCCGAGCTCTATTGCCCAGTACATCAATCTCCCTGATTTTTCTGGCTTGTGAAGGTCTTGTCTCAATGGCATATCGGTATATACTACTATGGTATGAGCCTGGAAATATGGCCTCATTCTCCTATTCGCCTCAATCAGTGCCAGTGCCAATTTCTCCAGCCTTGGATATCTGATCTCTGCTCCTCGGAAGGCCTTACTTGTGTAGTAAATTGGCTTTTGTACTCCATTCTCCACTCTGATCAGTGCCGAGCTAACTGCATTCTTGGATACTGCAAGGTATAAATACAATTTTTCTCCCATCACCGGCCTGGACAACAGTGGGGGTTCTCCCAAGTATTTCTTCAAGTATTAAAAAATTTTCTCACATTCATCACTCCACTCAAAAGTCTTTTTGAGTGTCTTGAAGAATGGGAGACATCTATCAGTTGCTCGTGACACAAATCTATTGAGTGCAGCTACTCGTCCAGTGAGACTCTGTACTTCCTTCTTCGTTGTTGGAGATCGCAACCCTATTAGAGCTTTGATCTTTTCAGGATTTTCTTCAATGCCTCGTTGATTGACAATGTACCCGAGAAACATGCCTTCTCGTACTCCAAAGATGCACTTCGTCGGGTTCAGCTTCATTTGATATTTATCTAGTTGATCAAAAGTCTGGCTTAAGTCAACTAGATGATCGGCAGCTTTCTTGCTTTTTGTCAGCATGTCGTCAACATAGACTTCCATATTGTCATTGATTTGTTCAGCAAAGACCTTGTTCATTAGCCTCTGATATGTCACACCTGCATTTTTTAAACCAAAAGGCATAACATTATAACATTAAGTTCCCCTAGGGGTAATAAAAGAAGTACTTTCCCTGTCTTCAGGTTTCATTTTAATTTGATTGTAGCCAGAACAAGCATCCATGAAGCTCAGCAACTCGTGTCTCGAGGTAGCGTCCACCAATTGATCAATTCGGGGCAATGGAAAGTGATCCTTTGGGCATGCTTTGTTGAGGTCGGTGAAGTCCACACACATCCTCCATTTGTTGTTTTTCTTCTTTACCATCACCACATTGGCTAACCAATCTGGATATTTAACATCTTCAACAAACCAAGCTTTCTGGAGCTTCTCGACTTCCTCCTGTATGGATTGATTCTTCTAGGGACTGAATACTCTTCTTCTCTATTTCACAGGTTTGATCTCCTTATTCACATTGAGCTCGTGACATAAGAAGTTTGGGTCTATCCCAGGCATATCTTCATGACTCCATGCAAAAGTTTGTCTTCTGATTCTAAGGAAAGTTATCAATTCTTGTTTTAATGAGGCTTCCAACGATGAACCTATTTGAGTAGTTTGCTCAGGGTGCTCGTCGTCCAGAATGATGTTTTCAGTAGCTTCCACCACTTGACCCTTCACGAGTTGCGACTCATCTCGAGGATCCAATGTTTCAATTTCTGCACCTTCATCCACTTGATAGGTAGTAGTCTTTTTCTTTGATTCTTCCAGTTCTTCTTGCTCGGCGGATGAATAATAGCATTTCCGAGCTACTTTCTGATCACCTTTCACAACTCCTACTCCAAAGTTTGTTGGAAATTTTAGACACTGATGCACTGTAGATGGTACAGCCTCTAACTTCTTCAATCCTACCCTTCCCATGATGATATTGTACGATGACTGGACATTCTTATCCATCACGAAGAATCGTATTCTTTTTGTCCGACAAGTAGGCCATGTACCAATGAATATATCCAACTTGATCGTCCCAAGTGGAAATACTTTCTCGCCAGCAAAACCGATAAGGGGTCTGTGGTAAGGCTCCAGTTGAGATAGCTTTAGATTCAAACTATCGAAACACAAGTGAACATGATGTCTGCCGAGCTACCATTATTGACCAACACTCTTGAAATCATTACATCCTTCATTCTCATCTTGATCACCAACGGCTCATCATGAGGATATAGAACACCTGCAAGGTCGTTCTTTGAGAACCCAATGACCAACTTCTCCTTGTTCACCTTTCTCGGGCGATCTTCCTCAGCTAAATTTATTCGCTGAATGTACGAGCAAGCTTGAGCCTCTCCGAGGTAAGCTTTTCTTTCTGCAGTAAGGTCTCCTCCTCCTGCATCTCCTCCTGTAATAACATTACAATCAAATGACCCAAAGTGTATTAAAAATACCTCGAGTTCTGGCTGCCTTGGTTTCTTGGGAAGATCGGGGTCATCATCTGGATCATCTTCATGGTTTCTCCTCTTTTTCTCCTCTGCTCGACGAGGAGATCTAGACCTCTCTCTAGTTCGGTCGTTGTTTCTTCTTTTGCCTCCCCGATCAACATACTTTGCTAGCTTTCCTCGTCGGATGAGTGTTTCAATCTCTTTCTGAAGAGCTATGCAATTTTTTGTCATATGGCCATGATCCTTATGGAACTCGCAATATTTCTCCCTATTCCTCGTGTCAGGGTCTGACTTCATTTTCTTTGGCCAGTTTAACTCCTCGCTGTTCTTAATTCTTCTAGGACGTGGTTGATATTTGCCTTCAAAGGCGTGTAATTATCAAATTTCTTCAAGACCTCCCATGATGACCTACGTTTGGAATATTTGTCACCACCATTGTTCTTATGCTCTTTCTTCTTAGCTTTATCACCTTCAACCTTGGTTTCTTTGGCGTCCATATTCTTCTTTGCAGATATAGCCTCCTCGGCATTCATAATCTTGGACGCTTTTCCCATCAGGTCCGACATGGTTCAGGGTGGATCTTTGGCCAAAGTGTCGTACAACTTATTCGGCAGCAGTCCACTCATTAAAGCAGTAATCGCTATCTTCTCCTCATAATCAATGACTTCAAGTTTTTCGTTATTAAAACGAGTTATATAGTCTCTAATACTCTCACCAGCCTTTTGTCTAACACTTAACAAATATGCTACTCGTTTAACTGGCTTTGCTCCGAAGCAGAAATTCCCAATGAATAACTCGGCCAGTTGAAGAAAAGTTGAAATCTTACCCCGAGGAAGATTATTATACCATATCTGAGCAGATCCGGTAAGAGTTCCCGAGAATGCCTTGCATCTCATCTCGTCTGGGACAGCATAGATGTCGGCAGCAGCTTGATATTGTTCTATATGAAGGACAGGGTCAGTCTTCCCATCATACTTGGGAGTCACAACAGGTGCTTTGAACTTCGATGGTGTTGGAAAATCAATAATGTCCTGGACAAAAGGTGTTCCCCGAACAAAGGTTCGTTATAGAGGGTTCTTAGCCTTAGCCATTTCCCCCAATCTATCCTCCAGCCTTTGAATAGATCCTTTCCATGCATCATTTCCTTCCTCGGGCCTATTAGTTCGAGCAACCGATCGCGTTGAAGTGGCTTCTTGGGATTTATCTCGACGAGCAGCTGGTCGCGACTGGGCAAATCCTTCCCTTAAATCTGATGGTCGTCGAAAGCTTCTCGACGCTGCATTAAGAGGACTTTTGTTCCTCCTAGGGCCTAATCGATCAAATGGAGAGGCCCTACTTAATCTTTCCAATGCACTGGTCCTTTCTGGGGAGAGGGTGACACGTTGTTCAGTATCTGTGGCTCGCATAGACGAAGTTCGTCCAGGTTGATAAGAAAAATCTTGAGATTCATCATTGCGATATGAATCATTACGCCTAGTACACGAAGAAGGCGCACGAGTATTTCTTTGGATGCTTCGTGGTTCGGAATGGGCTGATGCACCACCATGAAAGGTTTGGATGAGTTGTCGCATTGTTTGTTGCATGACGGTCTGTCCTTGAGCCAAATTCACCATTATTTCAGTCAGATCTGGAACAATTGGTGGAGCAGATGGATTTGGAGGGGTTCTGGCATTTCGATTGCTGGATTCAGGAATATCAGCCATTGATAATGGATTGTTTTTTATGAGAAAATTATTTTACTAGTCGATTCCCACAGACGGCGCCAATCTGTTGATGTAAAAAATTAGATCACTCTAATAATTCAATCACAGATAAATAAATGAGACAAAAGATTTTTAAAGTGGTTCAGCCTTATAAGAATGGCCTACGTCCACTGTTATTTTATTGCTGAGTGTTTGGGAATTCTCGATTATAAGAAGTTCCGTTCTGGATCCCAAAGTTTGGATTCAGGATCTGGTCCCCTACAATGAGGATTGTACAACGTATTTATAGCCTTGAGGCTGTCATATGAAAGGGTGATACATTAAATGATATACATATGAAAGGGTAATACATTTAATGCACTTTAAGCGTGTGCGTCTAAATGATAAGCATTTAATGAACTAGTTGAACTTTTGGTTATTCATCAATTAATGCTTTGTTCGAGATGCAGCTCGGACTGCCTGAGTAGCTCGGACCGCCTAAGCTTTCTGATATTCAAGAGTTCCTCGGAGAGGTCTGTTTCTCGGAGCGTATGAGTTTCTCAGAGAGGTCTGTTCCTCGAAGGGTAAGAGTTCCTCGGAGTAACATGGCTCCTCGGAGCGTGGTTCCTCGGAGCGTGTGATTATCTCGGAAGTGCATGTTATTGCCATGTAGATAGCCACGTGTCTTCATATGATTGATCCAAGTCATCAGATTAAATTTGGTATCAACACTCCCCCATCCATAAGAGTTCGTGCAAAGCTAACTCCGTTGACACTGGTAGTCACATATAATGACCTGTTATGAGGGAATCTTACAGCCCTATCTTCATCGCTGAAGGTTACCTCTGACAAAAATCTCCTTATCAACCTGGCCATGGGTCCCTTCCATCTTAGCGAAGGGATTGCATTCTTTCTCGCAATATCTGGTATTTCCTGGGCCATCTCCAACCTACTCTCCTTCGGTACCCCCACTTGGTCGAAGAACCAGGTGAACTTCGGGGATTTTGAAACTATACAGTATTCTAAAATAGGGTGTACTTCTTCACGTTCAACACCGTACACTTCCTCCACAACCTTAGCACTTTCTTCATCATAATCCAACACGACGATAGCCATCCCCCTCGTAGAATCTTCCAGATCCTCTTCGTACTCATCTGGCCTCATCGTTGACTCTCTTTCTCCTCTCTCAGCTTCTTCATCATAGGCCACCATGAGATTGGCCCCATGCGCCGATGGGGGTTGTTGTTGACGTTCTGTGGAGGGATTTGCAATGTCCCTGCATTTATGTACTTATCGGTGATTCTTTTTAGTGTGAAACATCTCTCGATTGGATGCTGGATCCTCCAATGAACCTGGCAGTACTTTGGATACGCCTTCGTTGCCGCATCGGGCTCCCCAATGGGAACGTCTTTTGGCTCATAGATCATTCCCCCTCGGACCATCGCATTGTAACAACTAACAACTTCTTCAACTATACAAGGCAATGGTAGTGGGTCCTCCATGTCTCTTTCGAACTTCCTTTTATTTTCCTTCTTCGATGCTTTACCCCTATCTCCTCCTTCGGTGTACCCTACCCGTGGGGGCTAGGGCCTCCCCCCCGCGGGTTGCAACGGCTGCCTAAACATCATGGGCACCACTGCCAAATTGGGCCGCACCACCAAGGAGATATTCCTTGTTGCTTTTAAGAACGCGAAGAAAGTCCCCTCGTGTGTCTCATTGATAAGATGGCAGATGTACTCAGGAAGCAGCCCCTCAGCACAGATCTACAATAACTTTGATTATTTCACCTCCTTCCCCACGTCGAGGGATCTTTCCCTGAACCTTCGAACATAGTCTAACACTTCTTCCCCAGGTCTTTGCTTCTCCCTACCAAGGTGAATTCATAGTCAAGGTGAATTCATCTTCTGCCAGAAAGAACTTCTGGACAAACAATACATGCATCTCTTCCCACGTAGAAACGCTATTAGGAGTCAAATGAGAGTACCAGGTGTATGCTTTATCGGTTAGGGATTTGGAAAACTCCCTTAACCTAAGCTTCTTGTTATTACAATGTCCTCCCAAGTGTTCAACAAAGCTCTTAATGTTCTCCTTCGGGTTCCCACCTTTCGCTATATATTTTTTAAAGATAGGGGGAATATAGTCCTTTGGATAGGGCTCATCGTTGTACTCCTGAGGATAAGGTGTTCAAAAATCATTATAAAACGAATCCACCTCACCAGCAGATTGCGAGGAAGCTTGCATAAACTTCAACATCTCTTTCTGCATCTCTTTTCTCATTTCCTCCATGGGCGATGACACTGGAGCAACCAACAATAGGGCTACGGGCTGAGTTCCCGTTGGAACTGGAACGAACGTTACCGATGGTGCCATTGAAACTCTTGAGGTTCCCACTGCTGGATTCACAACAGGGGGTATGAGTGGGTCCCAACCCCCTTTTTCCTAACCACTATGTGTCAGGGGGCTGTTATCGCAGAGGTGGCTCACCAACTGCCTGACAGCCCCAAATACCACGGTGGTTTACTCAAGTGTAGGTCTGACATTGTTTAGCTGGCTAGTGACATCACCTTTAGTAGATGTGACATTAAGCACAGGGCTATTTAGTTCACAGCTCTACGCCTGATGGAACTCCAAGTTGCTGCGCTCGAGGTTCCACGATCGGGGTCCTTCAGTGTTTTACCAGGTGTGTATAAGATGGTCAGGACAAGCCCCAGCAGTGCCTTACTTCCTAATCCTCCGAACCAAGTCCCTCTAAAGTTCCCGCAGTGAGGTCATTCGGTAGAGCATGAAAGTTCTCCCAGGCCCTGCCAAGACTGGTCCCTTGCGAGTACCGTTTGACCTCACACTAAAAATCATTATTATTCTCATTACATCATTACAACCGTTATAGCTTACAGTCAATACAAACATAGATACAATATGACAAATACAGCAAGCTAAAATACAAGTTATCATGCGAAGATGCCTCACTGAGTTTCCACGCTTGAGTTACCTCGGTTTCTTAATCTCAAACATTGTTGTTAATTAGGGAATTATCCCTAATCTCAGGATTACCTTCAAGCCCCCTCTACACCACCAATATGATCTCTTCATATCTTGATGCATCTTGTCCTCTCTATGCACTGCATACCGTGATTCGTGAGCCTCGACCAAGACTGGTCATTGTACTTTTGGATCCTCAGGCTCTACTAGTCGTCCTTTAAACCATAAACCTCCATCCGATTCGATCTAAAAGGAAGGAACTTCACCCGTTTGTAGATTCTTTACCTTTCCTTGAGAAAAAGGATATACCAACTGTTCCTGAACTAACTGTTCAATAGTGGTCGGTGTAATCATTACCACTTTCATAAAAAGATTTGATAAGTCCATCTCTCTCAGCGTAATCTATTTCTTGACCTATAAATTAGGAAATTCATCTCCATGTTCTTCCCATGAAGTGGCTAAGTATCCACCAGCCTATGACTCAGTGTGTCTTCCACCACACTTGATTTCCTAGGATTATATTGAATCAAAAAGTCATAGTCTTTTACAAACTCTAATCATCGCCTCTACGTGAACAAGTACTGGATATTTTTGTGATTAGAGAATAACGAAAAATGTTCTCCTAATAGATAATGCCTCCAGATTCGGAGGGTAAAGACCACCACTGTTAATTCTAAATGTTGCGGTTGCTAATTACTCTCATGTGTTTCAACTTAGGACAGGGATAAGCTATAGGCCTCTCTTCTTGCATCAAAACTCTTTCCAAACCTAGAAGTGAAGCATCATTAAATACTATATACCAAATGCCTTACTAGGAAATGCAATAACCGGAGCGGTGGTGAGATTCTTTTTTATCTCCTCAAATGCTCCATAATAATTGTCATCCTAATCAAAAGGTATCTTTTTTTAAGTTAGGTTGGTTAATGGTCTTGCAATTATCTAAAAGCCCGGAATAAACTTGCAATAATTTCCTGCCAATCCCAAAAAGCTCCTAACCTCGATCGACATCATAGGTTGTCCCCACTCCATCATCGCAGATAAGTTTCTAAGATTAATGGAAACCCCTGCCTTCAACACGATATGCCTCAGTAACTTCACTTCCTTGATCCAAAAACCACATTTGGAGAACTTATGATATAACTTGTTCCCCCTCCATGTCTGCATCACTAATATCAAATGATGAGTAAGATTTTCCTTTAATTATGATTATATCAATATGTCGTTAATGCATAAAATGACGAACTGATCCAGATACTAAAAAAATAGAGGATTCATAAGATTAATAAAGACAGTAGTCTCATTATTCAGTTCGAATGGCATGATCCGAAACTAGTGAGACCCATAAAGAGTGAGAAAAGATGATTTTGGTACATCCTCCTCCTCAACCCCCAATTGTTGATAACCCGTGCACAAATCGATCTTAGAAAATAATGATGTGCTCCTCAATTGGTCAAATAAGTTAATGATGCAGGGCAGCGGATACTTTTTCGTATTGTTACTTTATTTAACTCTAGGTAATCAATACACAGATGAAGTTTCCCATCGTTTTTCTTCTTTACTAACGATACCAGAGATCCCTATGGATACATACTCCTCCTAATGAACCCATGACTCATCATAAGCTTCTATACCTTCTCTCGTAAGTCTCTCATGTCCACGCGAGCCATAAAATAAGGTGCTCTTACAATGGGTTGGATGCCTAGGTCTAAGTTGATAAAAAATCTCGCTCTCTCTCGCTGGTGGTAACCCCGATACCTGCTCAACTACGTCCGAAAACTCCTGAACCACTGGGATAGAATTTAGAGATGTCATAATCTATTCAGAAATAGTCGCATTAATATAACATAAATGGATCCCACATTTATTTCTAGGCATAGCAATGGGGAACATCTCTTACCCTGGAATGATGAATGTAATCATCGTCTCTCTAAAATAATGTCATAGGTACTCTTATTTAATAATAATAATAAGTAGGTGGAAAAACATAGCATGTCGATCTCTATAGCAACGCCTCTATAAATTTGGGGTAATGAAACTACTCCACCTACTAGAGTGTCTACATGCACAACAACCTCAAAAGATACACCTATTATGCCCGATATAATAGTGAATCCAGAACTAGTAAATGAGAGTGAAACTACCATATCAAACAGAACTCAAGTATAACTACCATAAATATAAAACTTACCCTCTATAGCATGCGGATGAGATAGCAAGTCGTGTCGATAAATGTTGAACACATGCCCCAGATGCAATTGACAGCATCCATGCACCTTATCTCTAGGATACGATAATATTAAGTACTGAGGTATGGGTAGGAGGGTTTAAAACGGAGGTGGTGTAGGCGGACGTCACTGCTGAAACTGTGATGGGACATCCTAAAGCCCCTTAGGTCATCTCCTAAATCAGTGGCCTAACTCCCCACATGAATAACATTCTACACAAAAAGGATTACTCCGTCGGAGATCTTACTACCTTGGTATTGACCTTGAGGCCTTCCATACTAAAGTTGTGCCTGGACCTATCTTCTCTCGCTTAGCTAGCCCTGATTCAGCTAACTCGAATACCCAAACTGACATTGGATCAGGTCGAACTAACCTTATCCTCCTTATCTACGATGGTCATCACTTCTCAATATCTTAAGGGGATTCTCCCTTATGTTGATGCTCTAATGAGCTGACTATATCCTACCTGTCCCTGAGAAGACTCACCACCTTCTGACACCATTGGCCCTTAGTCGGCCCCTGATTTCTCCCTCTTAGGTTCACTTTCTCTCTTGCGTGCTCTCTCTTAGGAAGTCTTGATGATCATCGTAATATAACAAAGAGGCATCTACCATCTATAGGTATGTGGTAAATACCAGAATTCCCAGTAACACCTATATAATCTTCAAATTCAGACTTCTCATAAATCGGTATATCTTCAAATCCTCAGAGATCTACACCTCTAGGGCAAAGTGTATAAGACAAGTGAGCTCTTGATTATACTCAACAACGGTCCTACCCTCCCACTTAAGCCTATCAAATTGTTCTCTTAATTTCATTTGCTATGAATATGGGAAGTACTTTCCCTCAAACTTGATCCAAAACTGCGATAGAGTCATTTGAGACATCTCCTTTGGGGTCGTAATAGTCTCCCACCAATCTAAGCGATCTCCCACTAACTTGAATCTTGTTAAAATCTATTGGTGGACATTCGTACACTCATCCAACCCAAAATGTCTCTAAATGTCATGCCTTTAATAAGGTGCCACTATAGGATCAGAGTACCGCACAAACTATAGAGAGTAACCCTTCCTAAAGATTGTCCTAACACGCTACCAAGAAGAGGTGGTCTCTCGAGGATCATGTACAAGTGAGTCCATGGGCGACTGCGGCTATCATCATCATTAAATCTAAATCAGTCGATGCCATAGCTGGTGCATGCCTCTATGCTATGGCAAGTGGTGGCAGCTGTGGAAGCTAACATTCATCCACCTCAAACTCAGCACTCCTTCTAGATCTCCGCCGACCCTGACATCTCCAAGGGCTCACCATCTAAAATATAATAATCCAAGATGTGCTAATAAATCATGATAGACTTAGAGTTTAATTGCTAGATGTAGATATTTAAAGTATCGAAGGATGCAAATGCAGAAGTATTGATGAAAACACTCATGACCCCTAGGACACTAGAACCTCAAATACACGAATACCAAATGTGACACCTCATAATATTTAAAAACTTATTAATTAGTGATATATTCAAAAAGTAATGGAGTCTAAAAAAATGATTACCATAGTAAGCATGTAAGAAAATAAATAAATTGAAAACAAAATTGAATATACATAACGAAAGATATTCCAGTACTTTAATACCGTCTACATGAGTCAAATCTACATCCCGACATAGCTATTATAGGCTATATGAAATATAGGAATATGAATGTATATCTTTCTCCACTATAATGAAAAATAAATGAAATGATAAATTTCTCATGAAGGCTAGTGGCACATACATCATAGTCTATATCTTCAACAGAAGGATGAACGACATTAACACTATCAATCAAGATAGTAAAACGTTAGACTTCAATACTGTAACGTCGAATCCATAATGTTAATAGAAAATTTAAAGATTAAAAATATAATGGAAGTTATAATAAGTTAAAACAATCCATTTGTCTCTGCATTTTTAACATCTTTTAGAATTACCTAACCCTGCAATCCTAATATAATACGCATCTAAGATTCCAAATCCCAAGTGACCCCATGGTTAAGTTTTATTCTACACATGAAAATAAGACATTGAAATTCAAGAGATCATTACACTAATCAAGATAAGTGTTATGAATTAATTAAGATAGTCTTTGAGTATAAGGATCACATAAGTAAATCAAGTAACAAAGGCCCAGCTCTAATGCCTTCAGGGATGACTCACGTGTACTAAGTACAATATTAGGTCGTTTCGAACCAAATAGATCATCAATGTAAAGGACAAACAACCACATATACACATCAATCATATAGCCGACCATACCCAAGGTTATATAAAGGAAATATCCCTGTAACGAATCTCAAACACGGGTACCTAGACATGTGAGCAGGGATAAAATTGACTAAGGCATCTCCTCTACTTACTAAAGAACCATGGAGGTCAGAGTCGTACGTGCTCCTTTTAAGTTAAGTCCCCCATTGGTATGTTTGCCATGAGTACTCACACATGGTATGCATCACATAAACAATACCATAATTTATAACCATCTTAACCATGAAATTCGAGTATCAAATTAAACTCATCAACTTTACTTTTCTTTAAAAGGTATTAATGAATCCATTCATAATGTTATAGCTTTGCCATCCAAATTGTAAAAATAGGATGATAATATGCATCAGTTTAGATCAAGAATCATCCTAAACAATTCCTCATTAATAATTAATAATTAATAAATAAGAGAATAAATTACCAAATATCTGAAGGCACTAATCAACCGCGTGGACATGGCCGATCGACCGCGAGCTTCATTGTTTGAATTTTTCCATCCGTACGTTATATGTCTTCTCCAACACAACAAAATTCAATTCAACACTTCATTAAATATCTCAGAAAACCTTCATATATGATCCATATAACATAGATACAATTTATCTACATACAAAACATGATTAGAACCCAATTATATCATCAAAGTCGTAATAAAACTTTAAAAACCTAATTAAACCCCACATCCTCTCTCAAGAACCCTAACATTCCAATTCTCAACCATTTGATTTTAATTATCTATATATATTACAACATATCCTAAGGTTTATAATGGGTTATAACAACAAATCCGATCCTATTAGAACTCAACAATTATTAGGAAGATTCAATCAAAATGATATTAAATCAATCCTAACTACGTTCTAATTGTGTTAATTAAGAAATTACTTGATTTCAATCATATAAATCAGACATTATTTACATATTTATGGTCTTGATTACAATGAATAGGCATAGTTTATAATAAACTCAATTATACTAGAATTCAAAATAAACTTGCCTCCAATTGTGTAGGACTAGGACTCAAATCTTAAAAATCTTCTCTCTTCCTTTTATCCTTCTTCTCTCCAAACTCTTAGATCCCGAATTTGGGTTTTGTGCTATAATGATCCTTCTAATGGTTCACTATTGATTATTAAAAGCCTACATGGGCTTGGGCCTAATTTTGGGACTTAAGTAGCTAATCCTAAAATGCCTAAATTTAAACAGTCTTAACCATTATAATCCATCATTCTCATAATCAATAATAAAAAATAACACATATCCTATTATTACCCTTATTATTTATATTTTTCTTAAATCATAATAAAAATATTATTAATGTTTTTACTGGCTCTAATTTCTTAGCTTTATATGTATACGGATAAGTAAGTCGTGAAGTTACACGTCACTCAAGCACACGTTCTATTATATTTATTATATAAGGAAAATACGGTGTATTGCATGGTCGATTTTATATTTAGGTGGCCATTGAGTTGGTTGGCCTATGAATTCATAGATTTTAGGGTTTTCTAGGTTTTCATACCCAAACACCTTACTTTCGAGGTTAAACAACCCCAAACCGTTTTTCCTTAATATTCACCCTTTATAAGTGAGGCTCATGGGTTGGGTGGGTGCTAAATCCATTCAGGAGTTGAAAGAGACTTGTACCAGATTCTTTAAGGCAAGAAGGCAAGAAGGCAAATTCCCTTATAAGCTATTCATCATATCTAAGAGGATCAACATAATCCAAATGTTATGTTATATGTCTCTTCTTTAACTGGGTTAGCTCTTTGGCTCACAAGTGTTGAGTACAGTAGGTCTGAATTTTTGGCTTCCATAGGTTCTAGCGGTTCCAATCATCATTACGAGGTAGAAATTATGCAGATACAACCTCTGAAGTGTTTATTCTTGAATTAAGGTCTTCTTTCAAGGAGAAAAAGACCTCTAGACCCTCCAATTCACATGTGGTGGTTCTAGTTAAAGGGAGTTCTTTTGGTTTTGGTACCTTGAACGATACTCCAATCACTAACATTGAGTATCACGCTTATGATATCATTGAGAAATAGATATTGGATTTACTTGATTTATACAAAATCCCTCTAGAAATAAATTATACATTTCCTAAACCTATGGAAATAGTCTACGACTATCTTTCAGCCCACACGATTTGCTTCCTAGTTTGGGATATATAAGTTGGTCTTCGTCTTCCTTTCAACTCCATTATAAGAGGCGTTTAAACGGGGTATGGAGAAGATCTGACCCAACTCCCCCTAATGCATATATGATAGTCTTGGGATCAATAGTTTATTGTAGGCAGCATTTGGGGTTTAACATAACTGTGGAGGTCTTAAGGTTTATTTACGGGATAAAGGAAAATATAAAGACCCCTAGTTAATATTATTTTTTCCTCTAAAATCCAACTAGAAGTTGGTGAAGCTATCCCAAGAAGCAACCATTTATGGAAACATAAATTTTTTACTTGAACAGAAATTGGGAGTTAGGCCTAAAGAAAAGATAGAAACTGTCAGTCTTCCTCGTAAATGGAGTGGGATGAATATAACCGGCATATAATTCTTACTTTTTCTATTTATATTTCCTCTTTATTTGGCTATTTCTTAATTTTCTATGGTGATTTTATAGTGAAATCTTCCTAAAGGTTACTTCTTGCCTTGAATGAGTTGGTTGATAAAATCTTCACACCCGAGCCCCCTCTCTTTGAAGACATCTTCTATTTGAGCAAGTTTAAAGAGCTTGGTTATTATTAACCTCCAGGGTCAGTTTAATCTTAAAGAGTATCCAAATAAATAGCAAGGGCCTAAGTCGAAGAAGATGTCGAACAGGAGGTTGAAGAAGGTATAAACATTCTCATAAGTGTCATTTCGTATTCACCCTTTCTTTATGGTTTTATTTACTGATGTTCTTTTTGTGAAACTTCTATTCCATTTTCCTCGGGTTTCCACATTGAACCATTTATAAATATGGAACTAAGACCAGCTAATCTCTAAGTTCTTGGGATTATCCATCAATAAAAAGGTGAGGTGAACAAAAAAAGGCTGAGTTCGAGGCTAAAAATAAAAGTGAAGTCGAGGCAAAGATGAAGGCTGAAGCTGAAGCTGTCATGTCATCATAACTGATCATGAGCGAACTCAAGGTGTTCCCACAAATCAGTATAGAACTTCTATTGACGTAAATAAATGGAAAATAGGGGATCCATCTCCCGACATGATCCAAAACATCCAAAGCTAGAAGAGTTGGGAACGATGAGGCTAGGCTTACCTCTTGTGATGATTGTTGGGCATCCATCTCGTTAGTTGTCAAGGGAGGTTAGAACATCCTGCAATATCCTCTAGTGGAGTAATATTAGTGGGACACCAATAATCCCATTAGTATTGAGGTGTTCAAGAAGGAAAAATAGTTTATTATAATTTATAGGGACATTACGTTAGACGTGCCTAGCTACCACAGGCATAGTCCCGATTATGTGTATCTCAGGGGTTTGAGTCCTGATGCCCTATGGACATTTTCCCACCAAAAAATTTTCTTGGAAAGTTTTGTAACTGTATTCTTTTTGTAAGACTTTTGCTGATGGATGATCTCATCTACTTTGTTCTTTTTTATGGGAGTATAGAGGCCACAATTCTATGGTAGAAAGCTCTGGTAGATGGAATGAGAAGAAAATGAATGGAGGTTTGTTAGTAGGTTAATAGTTTGATCCAGCAGTTGATCACTTTGCTGGAGGATGCCTGATTCATGTTAAATATTGCATTTTATTACCCCTTTGACTGTGCACTATTGCAATTACATGCTTGTTAAACTCATGCGTTATACTCATTTACTATATATTTTTAAATACTCATGCTTAATCGTTTCTGAAAGGTTTATTTGAGGTTTATGATGCTAATGACAAAGTCTGGAAGCAATCGGATCAAGAAATGGTCACACATGCACTACCTGGGGCAAAATGGAAAATTCAGATGAACATTTCGGACTCGGACAAGCCATTGAATTTTTAGGCCTTGAATAATGGAACGCCTGAGTTTAAACAGCATGTCAATCCAATCTCCAATGAAGAAATTATGATCATGCAAAGTTTGAAATAGAAAGAAATTCAAAGTCAAAGCCTCGAATCAAACTTAAAGTCAAGCCCCGTGACTCGAGCACTGTTGAAATATTTTTGGGTTCAAAATGTAGGTCACGTTGTGTTTTACGATGCAGTGATTGGAGGGGGACTAATTGTAATCATGAAAACTGGATTTTATTTAAGGTCTAAATGTTTGTTGATGCACTATATTTAATGAGTGACAGGTTGACACAGTGGTTAGAGGGGGTTTTGTTAAATTTGAGGTTGTGGGTTCGAGTCTCAGTGGTTAAGGCATTTGAGATATTTTCCTGGGCGCGTCACATGGATGGCTCAGATGGGGACACGTGGGAGCGCTTAGGGCATCCTTTTCCACACCAGGTTGCACAACACTCTATGTGCGGTTCTTCCCCCAGCTAGCGCGTGGCTACTATTTTTCTCCCTTTCCATGCGTGCCAACCCTACTAATTCCTGTCATGCTTTATTGTTTTCTACCGAGATGCAAATTCTTTCTTTGCTTTCTTTTATTCTTTTTTTTTTCTTTTTTTTATTGTTTTCCTATTTCCCCATTTGATTTCATTGTCATCTTTTTCCCATTCCCATTTATGCACATATTCCTTTCTTTTAGTACTGTTTGTTCCCATGTGGTTTTTTTTCTATTCTTATTCCTTTTTTATTTATTAACCCATGAGATTCCTTCACTTCTTCTATCTATTTGTTCCCCACAATTTTCACACCAACTCCTTATTTTGTTGTTTTCTGCCTTTGATTTTTTATTCTTTTACTATGCAACCCATACTCATTAGTCCCACTTTTATCATTTTTATATGCCTCTACTCAAATATAAATTGGGACTCATGCTACATCTTTTGGGAGCGATTAAGTGTGAAAAGTAGCGCATGTAAAGACGCTAGTCGTTGTTTTTGTTTCGCCAACTCAATACAAAAACCTAAGTTACAACTACACTTGCGGGGCAAGTAGAGCCGTAAGTCGGGTATCGAGAATCCACAGGGACAAGTTGTTAGAATTTATAAGGTTTAATATTCCGAAATAAAAGTGTAAAAGGTGAATTACAAACTAAAAGAAAAGATGCATGAAAGGGAAAGATTAATCTAGGCGAGGAAACTTAAACTAAATTAATAAAGAGAATAAAAACTATAGGTTGCGTCGAATATCCCTCACCCGAGTTAATTAGTATAAAATGGTTATTAAGGTTGCGTCTCGTTTCGACGGTTAAGTAAATCAAGAGTTGTCACACCCCTAAATTTGCATAAAAGCCTAATAAGATTTTGGCGTCAACAAATACCCCAGAAATTACGCACGCAAGGTCGTAAGCACGGAGCATACATGATATACCCCGTCAAATCTCCTAGGCATAATAACTAGGACAACACACTCGAAATAAATTCGTAAACACCATCACCAAAGCAAGGCAACCAAATCAACCCTAGGTGAGTTCAATCCGACACAACCTAATTTAACCTAGCTACAGAGCATGGTAAATGACATGTATTTAGGTGAAAGCAATAAATAAAGCAAGTAAACTAAATTAGAAAGCAAGTAAATTAACTACAAAGCAAGAAAATAAGGAAATACAACTTAAATTAATTGGAAGAGATAATGAATAGTAACCTTACAACACCCAAATGGGGAACACCCAAAGAGAGGAGAAGATGAGCTCTCAAAATCCAAACCCTAAACTAAGTATCTAAAATGAAATATATCCTCTAAGAAAAGCCCCAAACATTCTATTAATACCCCAAAATAAACCCCAAACAAAACCAAGCCAAAAAACCCAAAATAAGTCAATTTTTGTCCATATCTGATGGGACCGGTCGACCGCACTTTTGGAATTTGCCTTGGGCTTGAGGCAGCCCCCTTTTCCACTTTGAACCAATTTTGACGCGTTGTACGGAAATGGCCATAACTCCCTCATACGGAATCAAAATGAGGCGTGGTCGGAACCGACGCGAAGCTAATTCAATTATCTACATGATTCTGTTTTGAAACCATCCAAATTATGCAGTATGAAATTACCAAAATGCCCTTGAAGTAGAAGAAAATACCGAAACCTTCCGGAAATGAGCATAACTTCCACATACGGAGTCAGAATGACGCACGGTCAGTGGCCACGGAAGGATAATTTGATGATCTACATGTTGGTAACTTCATTCCATAAAAAATAGTGAGTTTGAAAAGACCAAATTTCCCTTGTAGTAGCATTCAACGACGGAACTTCTCCGAAATGCAACCGAACCTCACTTTTAGCGTTCCAATACCTACAAAAGTACAAATAACCTCTGCAAAGCATGTATATATCCAAATCCAAGGTTGTCTGGTTAATGAGCATAATTATAGGCATTTAGGACCGTAAAAGTGCTAGAATGCATAAAGATAACGGGCGGAAATATGCAATATTCGATACGAATCACACCCCCTAACTTAAACATTGCTAGTCCCTAGTGATGAAACAAGCAAAACTAGTCCACAGAAGGAAATACAAAACGTATCTATGCATCGAAAATAATTGCCACTTTCGTAGGGAACACGATTGCATTTAGCATATGCAATAAGCCGTTAAACCCCTAGGTTACCCTAGTGGACGAGTGTCGTCTCGTGAGGGTTTTCAGGGATGATACCCACAAACATCATATGGTTTCCTCAAAATATGCCCAAACCAATGTGAGACAAGCCCAACAATGGCGAAAAGGATTTCATACGCATTATTAGCAAAGTGAATGAATTCACCCAAAAGTCCAAATTATTAACATTATCGAATGCACCTCATAGAATTGAAACCTTAAAATGTGGGAGGGGAGCGAGCAAATGCAAAATATGATTTGGCAAAAAACTTATATAAATCGGATACTAATCAAAGCAAGCATACATTCAATCCTCACGGGCATTACGCTCAACAAATGAAATCACTCGGAATGGGAGGTAATACACGGGACATGCGGGCATAAAGAGTAAATGTAAATGGAAACTAGGCCGCACACATGTCACAAATGAAGAACGCTATATATAAAATGAAAAACTGTAATCTCAATGAAAGGATACCACTCATTAAAGGAGGCAAAATGCATTTTCACAGATTATCATAACTATTATGACTTTTAAATTACATCAACCTAAGATCACATAGGACTTGTATAGGGTTATAATGTAGGCTAGGCTTAGAGTACGAAACGAGGGAATGTATGTACGGATTCAAAGTGTTCGGAATGAAAACTAGGGATAATAGGACGACGCGGGCAATATCAAAATTGGAAAACAAGTTCCAAAAGGGCATTAGATATATCATCGGGGAGAGTAATCAAAGCTTATTAAACACTATACACAACATTTACAACTTTCTCTTTCTTTTTCTTTTCTTCTTTTTCTCATTTTCTCTTTTGTTTTCTTTTATTTTTTGCTTTCTCTTTTTCTTCACTTTTTTTCACTACTTTCTTTTCTTTACTTATCGAACTCTCATATGCCTAAATTGCAACCGACATCATAACAACATCATTCAATCCCAAGTAACAAACCAAACACAGGTATGGAAAGTGTATATATGGTATGTAACTCCAATTTAGAGTTGGTTATGGGAATGGGGTATGAAATGAAAGGCTATATTTAGGCTCAAAGGGGTTAACGAGGGTAAACATATAAGGGTGAGGTCAAGGCTAATATGGGTGATATAACAAAGAGGGCCTATGATCATTTCACAAAGTTTACGCAATTATCGAATCAAAATAATATATGAAAATCATGCTCAAGTAACACATTTCAAGTATGAACTCAATTAATGAACGGTGAAATGAAAGAATAGAGAGATTACCAACGAATTCAACGTTTTCAATGAGAACAGAATAGTGTATACACTCACAAACGACGAAAGGTACAAAGCTTACTCGGTGTAAGTATATGCAATGCAACAAAAGATTACCGAGTTATAAAAATCTTAAACCAAATCAATAGAACCATAAAAGTGCATGTGCTCATGGGATTAAAGTTTAATTCATGAAGTTATTCATAATATCATTAATGGAGACTAAAGTCTAATAACTTCTAAAATCGAGAAAATGCATCATTGGGCTGTCTATTGGATCGGGCAATCATTAAAATTTATCATCGGAAACAAAGGAAAAATGCCCAAAAAAGGAGAAAAAATAACGAAAATCTTTTTGAAATTTTTGAATTTTTCTAAGAAAAGCGTACTAAGTAACTAACATGTGAGCAAAAACATGGACTAAATAAAGAAATGGATAGAATATCCCACACCCCCTAACTTAAAACTTGACATTGTCCTCAATGTTAATTAAGAACCAAGTCAAAGAGAGGAAAATAGCGATATTACCCAAACGTGGAGCGATCCCCATACGAACAAGTCCAAAGAATCAACAAAACAAGTTAGTACCGAGCATAGCAAAAACAAATAACAAAAAGTTAACTAATTACACTAAACTAAATTAAAAAGGAAAGAAAAAATAAAAATCTAACTATATACAACCTACTATTTAGACTTCAAACTAACTGTACACTAGAAGTCTAAATAGTTGAGGGTCCACCGCAAAAATGATTTGACTTTGGAGGATAACCGGTGTACCCTCACATACAAGCATGCCTTCCGAAAAATATGAATTCCGTTTTAACAACGGAAGGCATGTGTAAGGCGGAGGAAATGAACCATCGCCAATTAAAAGTTTTGGAGGGACGATGGGGGGTTTGGATTGAACGGGTGACAAAAACAAGTGGGGACCGAGAAAAGCTGAATATCTTCCCAAGGAT
This sequence comes from Sambucus nigra, assembly GCA_949130495.1. Taxonomy (NCBI): domain Eukaryota; kingdom Viridiplantae; phylum Streptophyta; class Magnoliopsida; order Dipsacales; family Adoxaceae; genus Sambucus; species Sambucus nigra. Next base: position 48,288,370 of record OX422219.1, on the reverse strand, counting down.
TTTAAAGTTGGAATGGGAGGCGGCGTACACAAAGGCAAAGATGCGATCATGGAGGGCGACTCGAGAAAGTACTCCTCATCGGCGATAGGGTTTAAAACATTAAAGTTCGAAACCGAATCATCGGGTACTTGTTCCGGTGGGGTAATAGAGAATGAAAATGGGGATGAAAGAAATTCAAACTCATGAGATGAATCATCATCGCATGAAGTTGGAATTTCAAAGGAAATAATATCATTTTCAATGAAATGTTCTTCTTCTTTGGGGGCCAAAGAAGAAATCATTTCATTGCAAATAGATATTACGTCATTTTCATCCTCACTTTCAATATCTATTACGAGATGGGCAAAGTCTAAAATGGCTTGTTCCAAATTAGGTACAAGTACTTCATTTGGTTCAAAACATTCCTCGACTTCAAGAGTCTCGGAAGCAAAATCGTCGTCGGACTCAAATAATAAATCCAACTCATGTTCCCACGAACGATTTTCTTCCCGATAGCGATTTTCAATTTTCTCATTTTCATACATACGCAAACCCTCACCGAATGTCATGGGTCGAGGTGCGGATGCATGAAAATGGGAACTTTGAAAATTACCATCGGACTTAAACGAAAACTCATTATTATAGGAATTTTGAAAACTATTCGAATTCGTTTCAAAATTCCTATTATAAGGAGTTAAAGGCCCAAAATCATTATCATCATCATCAAAATTCCAATAACCCAAATTTTGACTTTCGTTATACTCGCCCAAAGCCATATTTGAATTTGTTATACTTTGGGACTCTAAGTATTCACCGAAAGTCATAGGTTTGCGAGAATTTTGAGAATTATGACAAGGATTACTGAAAGAATTGGAATAAGACATGCTTACCCCAAAAGTGGCTCGAAGTGGTGGATTCCACGAAGTAAGTGCGCGCGGAAAAAATTCGAGCGTTTCTAAGTGCTCAAATGTGGAAGTACTACAAAAAGTTAGCAAATAATACATATAGAAAGAAAATACTATGAAATACTAAATCAAATAAAGTCTAAAACAAACTCATCCCCGGCAACGGCGCCATTTAGATTGAGTGCGAAAAGTAGCGCATGTAAAGACGCTAGTCGTTGTTTTTGTTTCGCCAACTCAATACAAAAACCTAAGTTACAACTACACTTGCGGGGCAAGTAGAGCGGTAAGTCGGGTATCGAGAATCCACAGGGACAAGTTGTTAGAATTTATAAGGTTTAATATTCCGAAATAAAAGTGTAAAAGGTGAATTACAAACTAAAAGAAAAGATGCATGAAAGGGAAAGATTAATCTAGGCGAGGAAACTTAAACTAAATTAATAAAGAGAATAAAAAATATAGGTTGCGTCGAATATCCCTCACCCGAGTTAATTAGTATAAAATGGTTATTAAGGTTGCGTCTCGTTTCGACGGTTAAGTAAATCAAGAGTTGTCACACCCCTAAATTTGCATAAAAGCCTAATAAGATTTTGGCGTCAACAAATACCCCAGAAATTACGCACGCAAGGTCGTAAGCACGGAGCATACATGATATACCCCGTCAAATCTCCTAGGCATAATAAATAGGACAACACACTCGAAATAAATTCGTAAACACCATCACCAAAGCAAGGCAACCAAATCAACCCTAGGTGAGTTCAATCCGACACAACCTAATTTAACCTAGCTACAGAGCATGGTAAATGACATGTATTTAGGTGAAAGCAATAAATAAAGCAAGTAAACTAAATTAGAAAGCAAGTAAATTAACTACAAAGCAAGAAAATAAGGAAATACAACTTAAATTAATTGGAAGAGATAATGAATAGTAACCTTACAACACCCAAATGGGGAACACCCAAAGAGAGGAGAAGATGAGCTCTCAAAATCCAAACCCTAAACTAAGTATCTAAAATGAAATATATCCTCTAAGAAAAGCCCCAAACATTCTATTAATACCCCAAAATAAACCCCAAACAAAACCAAGCCAAAAAACCCAAAATAAGTCAATTTTTGTCCATATCTGATGGGACCGGTCGACCTCTATTTTGGGACCGGTCGACCGCACTTTTGGAATTTGCCTTGGGCTTGAGGCAGCCCCCTTTTCCACTTTTAACCAATTTTGACGCGTTGCACGGAAATGGCCATAACTCCCTCATACGGAATCAAAATGAGGCGTGGTCGGAACCGACGCGAAGCTAATTCAATTCTCTACATGATTCTGTTTTGAAACCATCCAAATTATGCAGTATGAAATTACCAAAATGCCCTTGAATTAGAAGAAAATACCGAAACCTTCCGGAAATGAGCATAACTTCCACATACGGAGTCAGAATGACGCACGGTCAGTGGCCACGGAAGGATAATTTGATGATCTACATGTTGGTAACTTCATTCCATAAAAAATAGTGAGTTTGAAAAGACCAAATTTCCCTTGTAGTAGCATTCAACGACGGAACTTCTCCGAAATGCAACCGAACCTCACTTTTAGCGTTCCAATACCTACAAAAATACAAATAACCTCTGCAAAGCATGTATATATCCAAATCCAAGGTTGTCTGGTTAATGAGCATAATTATAGGCATTTAGGACCGTAAAAGTGCTAGAATGCATAAAGATAACGGGCGGAAATATGCAATATTCGATACGAATCAGAGCCGTTTTCAGTAGATTCTATAATAATGTCGTGTAGCTCACTTTGCAATGTAGTTTGTAATCTATTTCTAGTGTTACTAACTTTTTTAGTTATATATTTGATTTTTATAAATTAGTTATTTTCATACTAAAATTATAAGTTCCTTTCAGAATTAGTTACTCACTTTAAAAATCATTTTTATTCCATTTAAAAATCACTCTCACACACACTTTTTATTTTATTATTTAAAAAGGCTTTGTATGTAATTCTAATTAGGTTGAAATTAATGAACTCATTTTGGGGGTGTAGTTACTTCGCTCTGGTATGATGGAATATACCCGTTTTTAATGGGTTGAGTATTTCCTAGATTACACTTAAGGATCTTAATGGGGTATATCATTTATATACCATATTTGCAACACTGTGTGTGTAATTTTGGGATTATTGTTGTCACCAAACTCCTATTTGTAGTTTTCTGAAAATGTGAAGAGTGACACTCCGGGTTTAAATAATTATTTGAACGAGTATTAATCGCATTTTAAACATGTCTAACCTTGTAACTATTTATGCTACATGTTCCGAAGTTTGGGATTTCATCCTCAACCTATGATTTTTATATTTGTAAATTAATTTAGTTTAAATATTTGCCTATACTAATTGTTGTAAGGAAAAATTTTCAATCACTGCCCCTAGAATATAGGACTTGTCCATAGAGTCTAGTTTACATCGAGTATGGCGTATCCTATTACCTCCGTCATGGAATTTCACATCACAAATTCAAGAAGACGGACCGAATATCAAACATATTTAACATGTTTTATGACTTGACGTAATATTGGTATGGGTTTCGTAGATCTTCTACTAAGTATTGGGCAATTTTTATAAACTTTTTTTTGTCAAAACGAGGCGTTTTCAAATAGTTTTTCAGATAGGTTATAAACTTAAAAATATTTTTTTGAAAGTCTCGTTCAAACGAGATCGACATCTCATTAGAACGACCTTCCCATGTCATTAGAAGGGTCATTTGACGGCCTACATCAAACGTGCTTCGAACGAAGGTTTACTATCCCCCATTTCATCATTTCATTGGAAGCGACTCACATGTTGATCGAATGACATCTCTATTTCGTTGAAACGATTGTTATTTCTTGTTCAAACGTGATTGTACCGCCTCGATGTTTGTGTTTGCCTATAAATACATGTTTTATGATGCTTTTTCTTTAAGACTTTTGATTTACGAAAACTACAAACCTACTACAAATAGTCTTCACCTTTTATAGGGAAAAAAATACCTTTTGATTGACATAATCATTCCCAAATACTTTTGTGAATCATATGTGAAACCCAAAGAACTTCTATATTGAAGTTACTCTAGTGAAGAATGAG